>ML787728.1:1025961-1047310 GCA_009831015.1 Picea engelmannii
AAACTCTTTAAATTTGAAACCCTAACTAACCCTAGCGTCTAGACTAACCCTAATTGCTGATGACGTCTTGCCTTATTTGAACCTTTGTTTGGACTAAAAGTTGCGGCTGACTCATCCCTTGATAGCCATAGAGGTATTAAGCATTTTCATTGGTCAATTTAGCCAAATGTCCACCTCTTTGTCTAGCTAACCTAACCCTAACTAGCTAGTGACATCACACTTAATTTGATCTCTTGTTTGGTATAAAACGCTGTGATTTTGTCATTTGGCATTTGGCATTGAGGTATAGATTGTTTTCATTAGCTTGGTGTGAAAAACGTTTACCTCTTTGCCTCTCAAACTAACCTAGAATTAGGGCTGACGTCACCTTTGTGGCAGCAACAATATTGATGATGTCAAGCCTCTCTTAAACCCTTGTTTAAGTGTAAGACGTTGTGATAGCATTTGGCATTGAGGCATAGATTATTTTCATTAGCTTAGTGTGCAAAACGTTTACCTCCTTGCCCAACAAAGCTAACCTAGAACAAGCTTGACGTCACCCTAAATCTGCATAGTGACGCAACAACAATATTGGTGTATGAGCACATTTATTGCATTGTGATATAATAAGGATTGATTTTATACATTGAATGCCATTATCATTTTGTATTTATTGAAGAAGTTTTATAAGTCTTTGTCTTCAATAGAAATCATTGGCTTCATCAATAATTACACTCATTATTTCTCATATGTATTAAAGATAGTCATTAATATTTTGAAGTACTAACCACTGCAGCACATTTTTAGTTTTATTTGTCGTGTCTCGCAAAGAGGTGCCATTCAGTGGAATATCTTCTCTTTGACTATCCATTTGGCAGTAATCTTTAAGGGAAATCTTACCTTGACCTTTGAAGCCTTAAACCCTTGATCCTTTTCCTTCAGAACCCCAGATTACTAGGGACGTCTCCCTTGGGATTAGCCACCCTAAATAGAAAGAGCTCCTCATCGAGGTGACAGTGGGTGGGGAAGCTCCTATTACGCCAGTTTGAGCCTTGACTTCAATCTACCTATACCTTTCTTACAAGCTAAGCGATAACAACCCTCTGTTGTGATGCTCTTCTTGCAGGAAACCAAAATCGCCATCTTAGAAAAGCAGTCAACAACCACAAAAACACAGTCATTTCCCCTCTCGATGGATGGGAGGCCCGACATGTAGTCCATTGAGATGGATTCCCATGGACTGTCAGGAGTAGGAAGAGGGGTGTATAGTCCCTGTTTCTTAGTGGTTGGCTTGGAAATAACACAAGCAGTGTAGGACCTGATATACTTGTTGACCTCCTGTCAGAGTTTCGTCCAGTAGAAATGTTTCTGTAGCATCGCCACTGTCTTTTCGACGCCGAAGTGTCTTGCCACCCGACTGTAGTGGGCTTCCTAGATCATCTTTGCTCGGTCACTTGATGGAACACAAATATGGCCCAGATGACACAACAACCCATCCTAAAGATAGAAATTATCGACAACTATGTTTGCACCCAACATTTGGTAGGTGGTGGCGAAGTCTGGGTCTGTCTCATAGAGTTGGGGCCATCTAGAGGTCTCATGGCCACAAGAGTCTAGCACCGTGGTGAGTGCAGCGACTGGTGGTATACTAAAGCAATTAGCGATGCGATTGGTGCTTCCTGTTTTATACTTGATGTTGAGGTGTAATTGCTACAAGTACGTGGACCACTTTTGATGGTGATCATTCTGCAATTTTCCTTATGTCTGCATAAACAGCAGTGGCTTATGATCAGTGTGGATGACTGTCTCCTTCCCAAGAATGTAATGTCTCCACTAGTGGCAGGATTGCACAATGGAGTACATTTCTTTGTCGTAAGTAGGGTAATTACAGACAACATCAGATAGTGTCTCACTATGATAGGCCACGGGGTGGCCGTGTTGAGTGAGAACGATGCCCACTACATAGTCTGAAGCATCTGTCTCGATCTCAAAGGGATGTTGCAAGTATGGTAGTGAAAGTACTAGGGATGAGCACAAGCGCTGCTTCAAATCATCGAATGCTTGTGGTTGGGGCTGGCCCCATGCAAATTTTTCCTTACTACCACGCCTAGTAATTTGGCTGAGGGCGCATGCAATATGGGAGAATCCCAACACAAAACTGCGGTAGAAATTGGCAAGGCCTAAGAAGCTCCGAAGCTCAGTGAGTGTGGTTGGGGCTGGCCAGTCACGGATGACTTGGATCTTGGTTGGATCCACATGTATACCATGCTGATCATTGATGTAGCCATGGTAATGGACCCTATCCATGCCGAAGGATCATTTTTCCAAGTTGGCGTATAGCTTGTGCTCCCACAGGGTGTGAAAAACCTTCTGAATATGATGCAAGTGTTCGGCCCAAGTCTTGCTATAAATGAGAATGTCATCTAGGTACACCAGTACAAAATTATTGGTGAATGGTCACAAGATATTGTCCATCATCCTCATGAAAGAGGTTGGAGAATTTGTCAAACCAAAGGGCATGACCAACCATTCAAAAAGGCCTTCCTTTGACTTGAAGGTCGTCTTCAATACATCTGTCTATTCTATCGAGACCTGGTGGTAGCCAAAATTTAGATCAATCTTATTGAATTATTTAGCCCCCATGAGTTGATCAAGGAGGTCGTCGATTCGGGGAATCGGGTACCGGTTTCTGACTATGATTTTATTCCCGATAATCAATGTAGAGTCGCTAGGTTCCATCTTTCTTCTGTACCATCACGATTGGGCTCCCTCAATGTGATGATATGGGATGGATGTGCCCCTTCTGGAGCAGTTCTTGGATATTTCACTTAATCTCCTCATTCTCTAACAAAGAGAGACGATAGACTGGCCCATTGTGCAGCAGTGCACCAGGGGTCAAATCGATGGGGTGCTTGACCTGGCAGTGCAGAGGTACCCCGGTAGGTGAGGAGAAGATATCCGAGTATTCTTCCACGACCTTATCTACTTGCTTCTACTGTGTGGAGAGGTCGGCCGCATGACCCTAGATGTGGCTTTGATCTTTCACTTATTCTGAGAGAGAATTACAAAGAAGACAAACTTCCCCATCTGAGAGATGACCTTCCTACATTTCTTAGCAGAGATCAAAGAAATAACACTATGTGGGACTGCATCATTTATCCTATACAATTTCCTGTTCAAAGTAATAATAACACTACGAGGCCTAGACTCATATATAGAATGACAATTCCATAAATAAGGTTGGCCCAAAATAAAATCACAAACTTCAAGAGGAGAAACATCACACAATACCTCGTCTTTGAAGGGCTTGATGTATTATGATAGTCGACATTGTTGGTTGACGCGAAGATTGCTTCCTTGGCGAAGCCATCCAATGGTGTACGGTTGTGGGTGAGGCATTTTGGGCAGGGCCAGCCACTTGACGACATCTACAGAGATGAGTTTCTTCTGGCTATTTCTATCAACGATGAAGTTCAGTGGGGTGCCTTTTACCCACATTTGCGAATGGAAGAGGTGCTCTCCTTCTTCTAGCTCATTTGGTTCACCAGGATGGAGCTTGGTGGTAGCAACGGTCGCACTGGGTTCCGCGTCAATGATCCATCTTCCCCTTTCTAGTTCTGACTTAGAGTCAGAATCCACATCTAATTCATAGGCTTTCACTTCGGCCACCAGCAACTCCTTTGAGCGACAATCAACAGTGTTATGCCAAGGGCTCTTATGGAAGTCGCACCACTTCTCGGTATCTTTCTTTGTCTTTCTAGTGTCCTTCTTTGGTTGCGACTTGGACTAGTTGTCCTGATACTGTCCATATTTTCTCTGTCCTTTGTTCTATGGGTTGGGGCCGCCCTTTCCTGGCTTTTGTTGTGAGGGGTTCCCAGGCCCAAATTGTTGTGTCTTTTGTTTGAGCTTTTGCTCGATTTTGACGGCATATCGATAGGCCGCGCCCAAGGATGAGATGTCTAGAAATTCCATTTCGGTATGGATGTATATATGAAGAGCACCATGATACTTGAGCACCAAATGTTGCTCCGAATCTTTGATACCCATCTTGGTGCGCAAGGTATGTAAGATATTTGTGAAATCTGGCACTGCTCGGTCTCTTTCTTGCCGCGGTGTGGTCCATTTGGTATATAAGTCGTCATAACTTCTGACAGGGTAGTATTGTTCCTTAATAACATCCCTAAAGGAATCCCATGTGGCTGTGATTGTAAATAATGAGGGTTCCTCTATTTCCTTTTTCTCACAGAACGTTTCCCACCAATCTTTGACATGGGGGACAACTTTGAGGAGCGCAAAAGTAATCTTTTATCTATTTGAGAAGTTACAGACAGAAAAATACCCTTCTAGAAAATTCAACCACTTGTCTACAACATCTGCATCTATTTGACCTTCAAATATAGGAATATCGACGTTTATTTGTACCTTGAAGGGGGTGGTTCCTCCGCTCGAAGAAGATGCGTCGCCTATTGCTAGCCGCCGAAGGATTTGCGTGAAACTATCCATCATCTCGTTCCTCTGTTGCGTGAGGGATTCCTCAATCAACAGTTTGAAAGGATATCCTATCCTGTCATCTTTCTTTTCTCCTACCATGATAGGTCACTTGGGCGTGTGAGAGATTTTATCCTCAATAGAAACAAGCTCAAGACCCAACTCTTTGTTCTCTGACCTCGTTGGGGACATGCATTAAGACGACAAGGAGAAGGCCGCATTGATAGCACTGATCCGGATTTTATGAGGAGAACGAAATGAATATAGATTATTAATAGATTCTTAACACAAAATAACATAGATACAATAAAACTTGTTTTCTATTCAATAATGAAATAAGCTAAAGCTATAAAATGCAGCAGAAACAAGCTTGCTAGAATGGTGGCAGCTTATCTCTGAGAAGAAATGTGACAGCTGCGCTCATTCGTAAGAAGATGATTACAATGAGGCTCTGAAGGAATTTTACAATAAACAGGAAAGATAAAAACCATAGACATCCAAAAACCTAACCCTAGGAGATGAAGCGCCAAAATTCATGTGGGCCCCGTTTGGGTAAGTTAGTACATTAACTTCTCAGGGTCGTAACGTTTGCATACGATCTCCGTTTTAGGCGTATGATAGCCCGTTGGAAAGGTATCATTGAGGAGATTCATTTTGGGGAATCAATCATGTAATTGAATAACATTGAGAAGCTCCATCCCAAAAAACATTCATTTAGGCCCTCAAAATGGCCCCAGAAGTGAAAACTGCTAAAAATAGTAAATTGCCAAAATTGCCAAAAAATTGTTTTGAGCCAGTTGGAAAAGGTGGGTGGCCACTGATATCCATCTAGATCAATCCTCCTTCCTTTGGAAGCAAAGGTCTCCACTGCGTTGAGTTCCCCCATCAGATGAGGAAATTTCTGCTGAATTTTGCTTCGGGTGAGCCACTTGGCTTGGTGCAGGAGCTGCCCTGCTTTGACGACTCGATAAAGCTGGATCCTTTGCTGTTGAGTTCCCTTTATCTGTGTGTATACAATATAATTGCTAGATTCTTGTTGGATGCAGTCTTGGTTGAGATTTTTTGGTGTTAGTTGTTCTGCTATGTCTGAGGTGTCCAATAATGGTGGGAAATAAGGGTGAAGGAGATCCACGTTGAACACTGGGTGCAGGCAGAGGAAAGGAGGAATGTTGAGCTCAAAAGAATTACCCCCCATGGCCTTGGTGATGGTGTATGACCCATAACGGAGTGGGTGAAGCTTTCTATGGGGTCTTGTAAGGCATTCTTTCTGCAAGTGCAACCAAACTTTGTCTCCCACCTGAAACTTATGTGGCACATGATGTTGATCATGGCATTGTTTTTACTTGTCATTGGAATTCTGTAGGATATCCTGAACCTGTTGGAGGATGTGTTGGATCTGATCAATGAACTGGGTGGCTTTGTCAGCTTCAGTTGGAACAGGAGATGAGTCAGTCGAGGTGACCACAAGGGGAAGTGCAACATCTATGGGACCCAATGGTTGGAATCCCAACCCCACCTGAAAGGGGATCTAGCCGATTGAGCTATGTAGGGCTCGGTTGTAGTTATGCTGGACATAGGGAAGGCTCTCATCCCATTTGTGAGGGTGCTTGGAATTATACATGCGAAGGATATCCACAACCATTCGATTTACGACCTCGGTTTGGCCATCTGTGTGGGGGTGGAAGGCTGTGGATTTGGTTAGCTTGGTGTCTAGCAGTGACCAGAGGCTCAACCAGAATGTACTAAGAAATCGACTGTCCCTATCCAAGACAATGGTTTGTGGGATTCCAAAAAGTACCCAGACCCATTCAAAGAAGAGCTTGGTAATGGCCTCTGCTGTGATGCTCTTCTTGCAGGCAACCAAAATTGCGATCTTAGAAAAGCGGTCAACAACCACAAAAACATAGTCATTTACCCGTTTGGTGGATGGGAGGCCCGAAATGTAGTCCATTGAGATGGATTCCCATGGCCTGTCAGGAGTAGGAAGAGGGATGTACAGTCCTTGTTTCTTAGTGGTTGGTTTGGCAATAGCGCAGGCAGTGCAGGACCTGATATACTTGCTGACCTTCTGTCAGAGTTTAAGCTAGTAGAAATGTTTCTGTAGCATCTCCATTGTCTTTTTGACATCGAAGTGTCCTGCCACCCGACTGTAGTGGGCTTCCCATATCAACTTCTCTCGCTCTCTTGATGGAACATAGATATGGCCCAGATGACACAACAACCCATCATGAAGATATAAATTATCGGCAACTATGTTTGCACCCAACATTTGGTAGGTGGTGGCGAAGTCCGAGTCTGTCTCATAGAGTTGGGTCCATCCATAGGTCTCATCGCCACAAGAGTTTAGCACCATGGTGAGTGCCGTGACTGGTGGTCTACTGAGGCAATCAGCGACGCGATTGGTGCTTCCTATTTTATACTTGATGTTGAGGTGGAATTGCTGCAAGTATGTGGACCACTTTTGATGGCGGTGATTCTGCAATTTTCCATGTGTCTGCATAAACTATAGTGGCTTATGATCAGTGTGGATGACTATCTCCTTCCCAAGAATGTAATGTCCCCACTGGAAACAGGTTTTCACAATGGAGTACATTTCTTTGTCATAAGTAGGGTACTTACGGACAACATCAAATAGTGTCTCACTATGATAGGCCACGGGGTGGCCGTGCTGAGTGAGAACGGCGCCCACTGCATAGTCTAAAGCATCTGTCTTGATCTCAAATGGATGCTATAGGTCTGGTAGTGAAAGTACTGGGGATGAGCACAAATGCTACTTCAAATCATCGAATGCTTGTTGTTGGGAACGACCCCATACAAATTTTTCCTTACCACCACCATTGGTGATTTGGCTGAGGGCCCATGCAATATGGGAGTATCCAAACACAAACTTGTGGTAGAAATTGGCAAGGCCCAAGAAGCTCCGAAGCTTAGTGAGTGTGGTTGGGGCTGGCCAATCATGGATGACTTGGATCTTGGCTGGATCCACATGTACACCATGTTGATCAATGATGTAGCCCAGGTAATGGACCCTGTCCATGCGAAAGGATCATTTTTCTAAGTTGGCGTATAGCTTGTGCTGCCTCAGGGTGTGTAGGACCTGCTAAATATGATGCAAGTGTTCGTCCCAAGTCTTGTTGTAAATGAGAATGTCATCCAGGTACACCACTACAAAATTATTGGTGAATGGTCACAGGATATTTTCCATCATCCTCATGAAAGTGGCTGGAGAATTTTTCAAACCAAAGGGCATGACCAACCATTCAAAAAGGACTTCCTTTGACTTGAAGGCAGTCTTCCATACATCTGTCTGTTCTATCGGGACCTAGTGGTAACCAGACTTTAGATCAATCTTACTGAAGTATTTTTCCCCCGTGAGTTGATCAAGGAGGTCGTCGATTCAGGGAATCAGGTACTGGTTTCTGATTGTGATTTTATTCAGAGCCCGATAATCAATGCAGAGTCACTAGGTTCCATCTTTCTTCTGTACCAACACGAGTGGTCTCCCGCAAGGTGATGAGCTGGGATGGATGTGCCCCTTGTGGAGAAGTTATTGGATTTGTCACTTGATCTCCTCATTCTCTAAGAGAGAGCAATGATAGACTGGCCCATTGGGAAACGGTTCATCGGGGGTCAGATCAATGGGGTGCTTGACCTGGCAGTGCAGAGGTACCCTGGTAGGTGAGGAGAAGATATCTGAGTATTCTTCTACAACCTTATCTACTTGCTTTTGCTGTGTGGAGAGGTCGGTCATAGAGACCCTGGATGTGGCTGTGATCTTTCGCTTATTCTGAGAGTGAATTATGAAGAAGACAAACTTCACTATCTGAGAGATGACCTTCTTGCATTTGTTAGCAAAGATCAAGGAAATAACACTAGGTGGGACTGCCTAGGTATCCTGTACAATTTCCTGTTCAAAGTAATAAAAACACTACGAGGCGTAGACTCATATATAGCATGACATTTCCATAAATAAGGTTGTCCCAAAAGAACATCACAAACTTCGAGAGGAGCAACATCACACAATACCTTGTCTTTGAAGGGCTTGATGTCATATGACAGTCGACACTGTTGGCTGACGCAGAGATTGCTTCCTTGGCGGAGCCATCCAATGGTGTAGGGTTGTGGGTGAGGCATTGTGGGTACGTCCAACTGCTTGATGACCTCTACAGAGATGAGGTTCTTCTGGCTACCGCTATCAATGATGAAGTGCAGTGGGGTGCCTTTTACCCACATTTGTGAATGGAAGAGGCAATCTCATTCTTCTGGCTCGTCTGGTTCACCAGGTTGGAGCTTGGTGGTAGAAATGGTGGCACTGGGTTCCACATCAATGATCTATCTTCCCCTTTCTGGTTCTGGCTCAGAGTCAGAATCCGCATCTGATTCATAGGCTTTCACTTTGGTCACCAACGACTGCTTTGAGAGACAATCAACAGTGTTATGCCAAGGGCTCTTATGGAAGTCACACCACTTCTTGGTATCTTTCTTTGTCTTTCTAGTGTCCTTCTTTTCTTGTGTCTTGGAATGGTTGTCCTAATACTATCCATCTTTTCTCTATCCTTTATTTTGTGGGTTGGGGCCTCCCTTTCCTGGCTTTTGTTGTGAGGGGTTCTCAAGCCCAAATTGTTGTGTCTTTTGTTTGAGCTTCTACTCGATTTTGATGGAATATCGGTAAGCCGCGCCCAAGGATGAGATGTCTAGAAATTCCATTTCAGTTTGGATGTATCTATGAAGAGCACCGCGATACTTGAGCACCAAATGTCGCTATGAATCTTTGATACCCAGCTTGGTGCGTAAGGTTTGGAAGATATTTGGGAAATCTGGCACTGCTTGGTCTCTTTCTTGCTGCAGTGTGGTCCATTTGGTATATAAGTCGTCATAACTTTCGACAAGGTAGTATTGCTGCTTAATAGCATCCCTGAAGGAATCCTAGGTGGTTGTGACTGTAAATAACGAGGGTTCCTCTTTTTCCTTTTGCTCACAGAATGTTTCCCACCAATCTTTGACATGGGGGACGACTTTGAGGAGCACAAAAGTAATTTTTTCTCTATTCGAGAAGTTATGGACATAAAAATACCCTTCTAGCAGATTCAACCACTTGTCTACATCATCTGCGTCTATCTGACCTTCAAATATAGGAATATCAAAGTTTATTTGTACCTTGAAGTGGGTGGCACCTCCTCTTGAAGAAGATGTGTCGCCTGTTGGTAGCCGCCAAAGGATTTGCGCGAAAATATCCATCATCTCGTTCCTCTGTTATGTGAGGGATTCCTCAATCAACAGTTTGAAAGGATATCCTGTCCCATCATATTTATTTTCTCCTGCCATGAGAGGTCACTTGGGCATGCGAGAAATTTTTTGCTCAAGAGAAACAAGTTCAATACCCAACTCTTTGTACTCTGACCTCATTGGGGACATGCATTAAGACGACAAGGAGCAGACCGCTCTAATACCACTGATCCAGATTTTATGAGAAGAATGAAATGAATACAGATTATTGACACAAAATAACAGAGATACAATAAAACTGGTTTTCTATTCAATAATGAAATAAGCTAAAACTGCAAAATGCAGCGGAAACAAGCTCGCTGGAATGGTGGTGGCTTATCTCTTAGAAGAGATGTGACGACTGTGCTCATTCGCAAGAAGATGATTACAATGAGGCTCTGAACGAAGTTTACAATAAAAAGGAATTCCAAAAACCCTATACATGCAAAAAACCTAACCCTAGGAGATGAAGCGCCAAAAGTCACGTGGGCCCCATTTGGGTAAGTTAGTACATTAACTTCCCGGGGTCGTAACTTTTGCATACGATCTCCGTTTTAGGCGTATGATAGCTCGTTGGAAAGATATCGTTGAGGAGATTCATTTTGGGGCCTCACTTATGTAGTAGGCCATCATTGAGAATCTCAATCCCAAAAATCCTTCATTTAGGCCCTCAAAATGGCCCCGGAAGTGAAAACTGCTAAAAATAGTAAATTGCCAAAATTGCCAGAAAACTATTTTGAGCCAGTTGGAAAAGGTGAGTGGCCACCGATATCCATATGGATCAAGAGTACACCATAATTCCATCATCATTCCACTTCTTAGAAGGATATCCATTTTTATAGACCGTAGTCATAGTTGGGACAAAATCATATTTTGACAAACGCTCGCCAGGCAGGTAATTGCCTATTGCCCACTTCACCCAAACCAGGCCTTGTAGAGAACCATATATCCATATGTCGAAATATTTTACTCCCTAACTCCTGCTATTATGATGCATAATACAATGCACAAAATCTCCAATGCTATCACTGCAAATAGCGCAATAAGCTTTCTTCTATTCCAAGGATCTCTACAAACTGACTCTCTTCTAATCAAAGGACACAATATAAGAGATCTCCCCAAATACAAATGGAGACATTCCATGCCCAAACTAGTAACAATGGTTGCGATTATAATAGATAATCTAATTTCAGAGAGTGACATGGACTGCATATAATTCCATTTGACAATGTTGGAAACATGCCAACGAATTTCCTCATGCGTTCACATGCGCATGCATGCAACTATGTTAATGCACATGCATGCAATCTATTTATGAACTGTTCATGTAACTATGTGATCTATTCATGATCAGTTTGTGTAACTGAGTGATAGATGTTATATATGTGAGAATACCCATAGAGGTGTGAGTATAATTGGAGTGCAAGTGTGTGCAAGGAGTAGAGAGCAAAGTGTGTGAGGAGAGGATAATTGTATCTCTATGAAGGCTATTGTAATTCTCCCTTGAATAATAAGAATACCAATAATCATTGCCCGTATTTTTTTCCCTCATTGTGTTTCCACATAAATCACTATGTCAAAGTGTATGATTGTTGTGCTTGGTTTAATGCATGTTTGATCTTGCTTATTTTATGCTCTGTTATATACTATGTTTTTCTTTCGCTTCCTAACAAGTGGTATCAGAGCTTAGAGTTGAAGGAGAAGAGAGAAAAGGATAATATAATCTGGTCACTGGATTGAAGAGCAGGTGGACTGAGCCGAGCCTAGCCGAGTGAAGTGGATAAACCTAGGACGATTTTTATTACACTGTCCCAGGTTGTCCCTGTAGCAAAGTGCAACGGTAGTAGGAACACTTTCGAAATTGTCAAAATTTCAGAATCGTCACGGGCACTACATAGTGAAAAGTGAAACATCGACATAGGCACTACATAGTTCATAGTGCGACATCGATGCGGGCACCACATTACACACAACGAGACATCGTCGCGGGCACTACATAGTGCAAAGTGTGACATCATTGCAAGCTGTAGTTTGATAAGGTGCGTCTATTATTAATCGTCGCAGGCTACCCTCATTAAAGGTGCGACAATCTTGAAGTATAAGGTTATTTTTTTTTTCATATAAAGAGGATCAGTTTTATAAGAAGTGGTTTTGGAGTTATTTTTGCTAATGGCGAAAGTGCAGAGTTCCAAGTTTGAGGTGGAAAAGTTCAGTGGTAAGAATAGATTTGTGCTATGGAAGCTCAAGATGCGAGATCTTCTTGTGCAACAAGGATTGAAAAAGGCCTTGGATGGAAAGTCAAAGAAACCTTCAAGCATTATAGACAAGGATTGGGAGGATCTGGATGCAAGAGCCCTCAGTACTATTCATTTGTGTCTGAAAGATGAGGTGTTTTTAACATCAATGAAGAGAAGACAACATCAAGTTTGTGGACCAAACTAGAGAGTCTATATATGAAAAATAACTTGTCAAACAAAATCTTCTTGAAGAGGCAGTTGTACGGCTTGCAGATGAAAGAAGGTATGAAAATTGTTGATCACTTGAATGTTTTCAATACTCTGATTTTTCAATTAACTAGTATGGAAGTAAATTTCAAAGATGAGGACAAGGAGGTTATGCTACTATGTTCTTTTCCTGAGTCTTGGGATCATCTGGTCACAATTGTGTGGTTTAACACAATAGATGCCATCGATTATGACATTGTTGTGGGAGCTTTGTTGTCCGAGGAGATAAGGAAAACATCCGGTAAAGAAACCTCATCAACAAAAGCAATGGTGGTCAGAGGTCGATCTATACAAAGAGGGAAACATCGTAGGGGTACATCAAGATCTAAGTCAAGAGGCAAGAGGAGTAAGTAGAAATGTTGGTTCTGTGGCAAATCTGGGCATCTCAAGAAGGATTGTTGGAAGAGATGGAATGCATCCAAGGAGGACTCCACAAAATAATAAAAGGAAGCTAATGTAGCTGAAACAAGTTCAGGTTCCAGTTCAGGTATGGTTGATTAGGTATTGTATACTTGTGATGTTTCACATCAAGATCAACATTGGTTGTTAGATTCGGGTGCATCTAGCCATATGTGTCTTCATAGAAATCGGTTCTCAACTTACCAATCTATTGATGATGGTGTTGTTTTTATGGGAAATGATTTTTCTTGTAAAATTGTTGGAATTGGTAGCATTCGGATTAGAATGCATGATGGTTTTGTAAGAACATTAACAGATGTAAGAAATGTACCCGAACTTAGAAATAACTTGATATATTTGGGAGTTCTAGATTCTGCTGGTTACAAGTATACAACTCAAGGTGGAGTACTAAAGGTGTCCAAAGGTATCTTAGTAGTCATGAAGGCAAAGAGGATAGGGAACCTTTATCATCTTGAAGGAAGGAAAGAAGTAAATCAAGAAGTGGTAGCATCTAAAGATGCAAGTGATTCTGTTCGTTTATGGCATCAATGTTTGGGTCATATGAGAAAGAAAGGGCTTAAGGTATTGGTTGATCGTAAGTCACTTCCAAGTTTGAAGTTTCTGAATTTGAATTTCTGCAAGTATTGTTTTTGGAAAACAGTGTAGACAGAAGTTTAAAGCATGAATACATATAAGCAAAGGTATTCTTGATTACATTCATTCATATGTTTGGGGACCATCCCCTATAGTTTCTCTTAGAGGATCATCATATTTTGTGACATTTATAGATGATTACTCTAGGAAGGTTTGGGTCTATTTACTTAAAATAAAAGCTGATGTATTTAATACTTTTAAGAAATTCAGGGCTTTGGTTGAAAAGAGCACTGACAGTTCAATCAAGTGTTTAAGGACATATAATGGAGGTGAGTTCACATCTGTGGAATTTGACAACTATTGCAAGGAAGCTGGGATCGAAAAAAAAAGACCGCGGTTTATACTCAGCAGAATGGTGTTGTTGAACGCATGAATAGGACTCTTCTAGAGAGAGCAAGGAGCATGCTCAGTAATTCCAATATACAACAAGAATTGTGGGCATACGCAGTTCTTACAACATGCTATCTGATAAATCGATCATCATCAACTGCAATAAACTATAAGATTCTAGAAGAGGCATGGACAAGTCATTCGTGTGATTTTTCAAATCTGAGAATATTTGGTTGTGATGCTTATGCTCTTATTTCTAAAGATCAACGTTCTAAGTTAGATCCTATATCAAAGAAATATGTCTTTGTTAGTTATGGTGATGGAGTTAAGGGGTATAGATTGTGGGATCCTAATTCCCACAAACTCATCATAAGCAGAGATGTAGTATTTGATGAATCCTCACTCTTAAAATCAGAATTGTTAGATGTTGAAGTGAGACAAGAATAGGTACCACAAGTTCAACAAATTCAGTTGGAAACTCAACCATATTCATAAAGGGAGGAGCATGAAGAAGTTCCAGAAGAAGAAGATGAATATGTAGATGCAAAAAATATACAGGAAACTGAGGATATGCCTCAACCATCTTTGAGGATATCTTTACGGGTCAAGAATCCTCCTATAAGGTATGAGGATTATGTTTCATCTGTGGCTTTGGTTTCTATTGATGGAGAACCTAGTTGTTTTTAGGAAGAAATTAAGGTATTTGAAAGTGCTCAATGGAATAAATCTATGAAAGAAGAAATGGATGCCATAGAGAGGAATAAAAAATGGTACCTGGTAGAACTTCCAAAGGAAAGGAAGGTTGTTGGCTGCAAGTGGGTCTATAAACTGAAAAAGGGTGTTGATGATAAAGTCGAAAGGTATAAAGCAATACTGGTAGCAAAAGGGTATTCTCAAAAGGAAGGTATTGAATTTCATGATATATTTTCACTATTTGTGATCCAAAAAGGATCCAGAGAAGACTAAGAACAACTCAAAACTCACAAAAGCAACTCAAGACACTCATAATGGCCTTAGCAGACAGAGAAAGGGCAAAAATCCAAATTTCTAAAAAATGATTGAAAATGACATCATCGCAAAGAGTGTGTCACAATATTTCCAATGATGCAGACGACTCGTCAAACAGAGTTACGGATCGAAAGATATTCACGGTCAATGTTTGGTCAACCTAGTCCACTCATCAGGGGGATGAGTCAGCATTTGTACTGATGACGTCAACATCAATACAAATGACATTAGCATCCATACAACGTACATGGAATGTGCAGAAGGTGACATTTTTCATGCTGACATCAACATGGTGATGTGGAAACACCAGAGGCTTCCACGTGTCACTCATATTTGGCATTTCTAGGTAATTCTGTGGACCAGTAAAATTGTGCCACATGCCAGTCCATACAATTTGTACAATGATGTGGTACTGACGTGGAAAATGAAGTAGAATCCATACAGTGACATTGTAATGACATGGTAGGATGACGGTACAATGGTTGACGTATCCCAATAGGTGACTGCCACGTGGCCCAGTCATGGGTTGCCACATGGCAGTGGGAAAATGCCCAGTGATAACCCATGATCAAATTTAAAAAAAAAAAAAGAGATTTGGTGGGTCTGCCAAATCTGGTGGGACCTCGCCAAATCTGGCAATCGACCAACAGATAGAACCATCGCCAAAGTAGTAGAACAACACATATTCAAATATATATATAAGTTAGAACAATCAAGCCAAAAGTGGAGGCCCATGGGCTTGACCCCGAGACCTCCCCCCATTATAACGCCTTAATATATGCTCCATAACCAACTGGACAATGAACCCACTTTGTAACCAATGCCTTTTTAATTATTTAAAATATGCATCCGCCTAGTGCAAGGAGAAGGGCGCACATGGGTATGATCAGGCATGTAGTTCGAGGCAAAGTACTCAGCATATATTGCAGGTTGCAGGGAATGAAAACCAAGACATAATTCCTCTTGGGCTTGGGAGAGCCAAAGTCAAATCGAGGTGTGGAGATAATCATTTTTGGGTAATTCGACGCTATGAATTCAATGGTTCTGTTTGTTTTCTAATCTGAGCAATACTTATGGAGCTTGATTTCAGAATGAGGTATACTTATGTATTTTTCCAAATTATTTTGTTGAGTTAATAAGAAGACCTACCCATTTGAGAGCATGACCCAAAGACGTAGTCCACCAGGGACGAACTCCGTTATCAAGTTTTTGTCTTCAAATTTGATGCTTATGTCTCTTCATTATTGAGTTTTTCCTTCTTTAATGGTGCACTTTAATTTATGCTCATTTAATGCAATTATTTATAAGTCACTCGATGAAAAGATCCTGGATCATGTTGGTATCATATCAGTTGTCTTTGACTTGAATTGTTGAGTGTGAATGCTTACTAGGGCCAAGAATAAACAGGGTGAAGGAACTCTTAAGACTTTCAATCCCGAAGTTGGTCGTGCATCTCGAATGGAGAAAATGGCAGAAGAAGACAAGCATGATGAACAGGAGAAAAAATTCCATATGGTCTTTTATTGCATGTCATAAATGGTTGAACAAATGTATGGAGACTACGAGAAGAGGATGAATAAGAAAGGGAAGAAAAAGGAAGCACATGCTGCGGATGATGCTTCGGTAAACCAAGGGGCTGGAGGAGACCCTCCTGAGCCTCCATATTCACCATCAAGTTATAGTTCTTCTTCCTCTGAGCATTCTCATCATTCTATCCATAAAGCCTCTTTTAAGAAACATTTATTAAAGCTTGATGTAAAATTTTCTTTACCTATGTTTAATGGAGATGCACATCCTGAAAAGCTAGATAATTGGATCCGAGAGGTTGAAGTATATTGTCATGTTCAACATATTGATGAAGAGTAAGTTAAAGTGAAACTGACTTCTCTTCGGTTGTAAGGCACTGCTCTCGTATGGTGGGAGATCAAACTTCAGGACATAAGTAAGTGTGGTAATCTTCTTTCCTCATGGTCTGAATTTAAATCAGTGATAAGGAAGCAATTTTATTCATTGGGTTATTTACATAAAGCAATGATGGAATGGCAAACTTTAAGGAAAATTAAAGGTCAAATTGTACAAAGTTTCACAGAATAATTTAGGAAGAAATATCTTGCATTAAACATTCCTTTGGATTATTATGAAACTTTAATGAAACATATTGGCACACTTCACAGTTATATTCATCATACTTTTCTCTTGTTTAACCCCACTAGTCTTGATGAAGTTTGTGTGCAAGCCACTCACCTTGAGAACAATGGAAAGCATGTTCAAGAAGATCCCACACAGAATCCTTCCAATCTCCCACATAAACCTTTTAAGAAGTTTAAAAGGAAGGACAAGAATACTTCCATGGTGACGAGAGAAGGATGAAATCCATATTGCACTCATTACAAGAAAAGTGGTCACGATGATGAACACTGTTGGAAACTACATCTAGAGAAGAGACTGAAACGGTTTGGTGGAAAGGGGAAGACAAAAATTGTTGCTACAGTGAAACAAGATATTGTTTCTGATTCAGGAGACGAAGGAAATATCACAACAGTTGGAGTACAAGGTAAATATTCCCTTCATGCTAGTTCAAATTCCAATAATGAATCTCATGATGATGAATGAAAGAGGAATGAATTATTTCACATAAGAGTTGTATCTAAACACACTAAGATAGATACATTATTTGATCCGGGTTCCCAAGTAAACTTGATATCTGAAGCACTTGTTAAAAAGATGGGTCTAGAAACGAAACCACATCTGAAACCTTATCCTCTTGGTTGGGTATGTGATAAAGAAAAACTTAATGTCACCAAACAATGTAGGGTCATATTTGATATTGCTTCAAAGTTGATTGATGAAGTAGATTTGGATGTTGTATCACTTGATATATGTGCCATAGTGTTGGGAAATCCTTATCTTTATGATAGAAAAGCAGTTTTCTTTCGACATGAGAACAAATACCACCTTACCAAGGGGGGAGTGGAATATTTTTTTAGAGCTCACAACATGAGGGTAAATACAACACTTGTTAGTGTAGGACAAATGAAGAGACTCATAAACACTAATAAGATATACGTACTCATGGTCATAAGAGAGAAAGATGTCGGAACACCGACGCTTTCCAAGGATGTGATCCTTCTCATAAGAAATAATTAATTGATATTGTTTCTAAGTATGATGATATTTTCTAGGAACCAGATAGATTACCTCCTAAGAGGGAAATCCAACATGAGATACATATTCAACAAGATTCTCCTCTTCCTAATGTGGGCATGTACAGGATGTCATTTGTGGAGATGAAAAATATCAAGAAGCAGGTACAAGGATTATTGGATCAAGGGGTCATCAGGCCCAGTTCATCTCCTTGTGGTTCTTCGATTGTGATGGTGCCAAACAAACATGGCACATGGAGAATGTGTGTTGATTACCAGTCCTTACATAAAATCATGTGAAAAATCGATACCCTCTTTCTCATATAGATGATTTACTTGATCAGTTAAAGAATGTTGTTTATTTCACTAAGTTGGATTTGCACAGTGGATACCATCAGATCAGGGTTGAAGAACAAGATGCATGGAAGATTGCCTTTAAAACCAAACATGGATTCTTTGAGTGGTTAGTTATGATGTTTGGGCTTTGTAATGCTCTGACAACTTTCATGTGTGTGATGAATGATGTATTCATGCCTTTCCTAGATGATTTTGTGATTGTATATTTAGACGACATTCTTATTTTTAGCAGGACTTGGGATGAACATGTGAGGCATGTAAAGAAAGTATTGGACACTTTGCAAAGGGAAAAGTTGTATGTACAATTGTCTACATGTGAATTTTGCAAGACTGCATTTGTATACTTAGTTCATATTATAGGAGGAGGACAATTAAAAATTGATCCTTCCAAGATTGATGTAATTGTAAATTGGCCTGAGCCAAAAAGTGTAACCGAGATTCAAAGCTTCTTAGGTGCAGTCCAATATTGGAGGAGGTTCATTTCAAACTTCTCCTTTATAGTAGCTCCTTTGCATGCCTTAACCAGTGTGAAGAACACTTTTCAGTGGGAAGGAAAGAAACAAAACTCTTTCGACACTTTGAAGGAGAAGATCAATACCGCACTAGTATTAGCACTGTTGAATCTTCAACAACCCTTTGAGATCAAGACAGATGCAAGCAAATATGCCATGGGTGCAGTATTGATGCAATATCATAAGCCTATCTATTACCACTCTGAAAATTTTAACCAAGTTGTTGTTAACTATCCTACATATGATAAAGAGTTGTATACATTAGTTCAAAGCGTAAAGAAGTGGAAGCACTACTTGTTAGGGAAGGAAACAATCATACATATAGATCACCAACCCTTACAGTATCTCCAAGCACAAACCAAACTGCAACAATCTCAACACTACAGATGGATGGGTTTTCTACAACAATTTCATTTGGTAATCAAGTACAAAAGGGTACAAGTAACAAGGTAGCTGATATACTTTCTAGACCTCCTATTGTTGCTTCTATTATTTTGAAGAATACTTATTTATCTCATGATAGCTATGTGGAACAATATGCCATTGATGAATATTTTAAAGAAGTATATGAGAAGCTAACAAATGGTGCACAGGGAGAGAACTATTGTATGTAGGGAAAACTACTCTACCATCTTGGAAAGCTAAGTATTCCTACAAGTGAATGAGTCCATGTAATACGAGAAGCTCACACTTCTCTTGTGTCTGGTCATTTTGGGGTAGGAAAAAATATGGCTCATTTGTAGAGGTTTTGTTACTAGCCTCAAATGAAATAAATTGTAACTAAATATGTAAAGGGGTGTGTGATGTGTTTTACTTGTAAGCCCACTAATAGAAAAATGGGGCTATACTCATCACTACCTGTTCCATACCATCCATGGGAAAGCATATCCATGGATTTTGTAGGGGGTTTACCAATGTCCAAAGGGGGTCATGACTATTTATATGTTGTAGTGGATAGGTTCAACAAGATATGTATCTTGATGCCATGTAAAAAGAAGATCACTGCTATGAAAACTGCTAATATCTTCTTTCACTATGTTTAGGTTCACTTTTGGTTACCCACATCCATTATCTTGAATCGAGATACTCAATTCCTTGGGGATTTCTCGACAATCTTGTGGAGAATGATGGATACCAAATTCAAGAGGAGCACTGCTTTTCATCCATAGACCGACAGACAGAGAGAGGTTGTAAACCGAACAATGGTACTTTTGCTTCGAGGCTATTGCAACAAGCATCCCAAGTTATGGGATGAACATATACCCTATGTACCACATGCTTATAACTGAGCCTTACATTCCTCCACTCAGTGTTCTCCTTTTGAGACATGTTTTTGGTACCTACCCAAAGTTCCTTTCGACTTGATGTATGAGAGAGATGTCAATTCAAATGAAGAAAGAAAAGAGGACAAAGCCCGCAAGTTCATCTGGAGGATCCAGCAAGTGCATTGGGCATTCAGGGTACAGTTGGAGAAAAGTCAAGCACAATATAAATCTTGACATGAAAAACACAGGATTGATCATCAATTCCAGGTTGGAGATGGGTATGGCTTCACATCAACAAGGAGAGATTGAAGGGTGAAGGAAAGAAAGTCAAGCCCATTCGTTATGGACCCTTCACTATTTTGGAGAAAAGTGGTACCAATTCTTTTCGTCTGGATATTCCACCTTATATGTAGATTTACTCAGTTGTAAATGTGGATAAATTGAAACTTTTTGAGCCTCCCATGATCATGGATTAGGATGAGGAAGTTTCAATACCTTTATTTGATGAGTTTCCTCTTGAGTACTTGGCTGAGTTAAAGGAAGATATCATCCTGAAAATAAGAACGAGGACTTCATGCAGGGGTGATGTTGATTATCTTCGAGTAGGCATAAAGGGAACACATCCAAGCAAGACAAAGTGGATTGAGAAGGACAAGGTGAGGGACCTTTTCCCTCACTTATCTATTGATTGATGAAATATTTTGGTGGTCCAAAAAGCTCTTAGTGGGAAGGCCTGATCCAAAAAGGTTCCAGATAAGACTAAGAACAACTTAGAACTTGCAGAAGCAACTCAAGATGCTCAGAATGGCCTCAGTAGATAGAGAAAGGGAAAAAAATCAAAGTTCTCAAAACTTAGTGAAAATGACATCATCGTGAAGAGTACGTCACAATATTTCCAATGGCACAGATGGCTCGTCAAATGAAGTTACAGATCAAAATATATTCACAGTCAAAGTTTGGTCAACCTAGCCTAGTCAGCAAGGGGATGAGTCAGCATACGTATTGTTGACATCATCATTCGTACAACGTACGTGGCATGTGCATGAGGTGACACATGTCATGTTGACGTTAGCATGATGTCAACATGGTGATGTGGCAGCACCATAGGCTACCACGTGTCACTCGTATTTAGCATTTCTAGGTCATTCCATGGACTAGTAATATTGTGCCACATGGAAGTTCATACAATGACATGGAAGTATGAGTTGGCAGTTGAAGTGGCATTCATATAGTGACATGGCGCTGATGAGGTAGGCTGATGGTATAGTGGTTGGCGTGGCCCAATAGGTGGCTGCCACGTGGCCCAGTCACATGCTTCCATGTGGCAGTGGGAAAATGCCCAATGACAACCTATGATCGAATTTAAAAAAAAAATAGAGATTTGGCGGGTTCGCCAAATTTGTCGAGACCCCGCCAAATCTGGAAATTGACCAACAAATAGAACC
>ML787728.1:1047364-1057727 GCA_009831015.1 Picea engelmannii
GCAACAGTCAAGCCAAAAGGGGAGGCCCGCAGACTTGACCCCAAGACCTCCCCCCATTATAACACCTTAATATATGTGTCATAACCAACAGGCCAAGGACCTCACTTTGTAACCAATGCCTTTTTAATTATTTGAAATATGCATCCGCTCAGTGCGAGGAGAAGGGTGTGCATGGGTACAGTCAGGCACGTAGTTCAAGGCAAAATACTCAACATTTATTGTAGGTTGCAAGGCACAGAAACCGAGACAAAATTCCTCTTGGGAATGGGAGTGCCAGAGTTGAATCGAGGTGTGGAGACAATCATTTTTGGGTAATTCGACGCCACTAATTCAATGGTGTTGTCTATTTTCTGATCTGAGCAATACTTATGTATTTTGCCAAATTATTTTGCTGAGTTAATAAGAAGGCATACCCATTTGAGAGAAGGACATGGAGATGTAGTCCACCAGGGATGAACTCTATTGTCAAGTTTTTTTTGTTCATATTTGATTCTTATGTCTCTTCATTATTGAGTTTTTCCTTCTTTAATGGTGCACTTTAATTTATGCTCATTTAATGCAATTCTTTATAATTCACTCGATGAAAAGATCCTGGGTCAAGTTGTGAAGCTTGTTTCATTTCATGTTATGTTAGCACTAGTTGCTTTACTTGATCTTGAGTTAGAGAAACTAGATGTTAAAACAACGTTTCTATATGGATATTTAGATGGGGATATATATATGGAACAACCAGAAGGGTTTGTTTAGGATCGCAATAAGAGGTTTGTTTGCAAACTCAAGAAGTCATTGTATGGCCTGAGACAGTCTCCCAAACAATGGTACAAGAATTTTGATTCCTTCATGGTGAGCCTAAATTTTACAAGAAGTGAATATGATCATTGTGTTTACTTTAAAAAGTTGGAAAATGGCATGTTCATTATTTTGGTGTTATATGTTGATGATATGCTTGTGCAAGAAAAATCATGGTCAATATCAATAGGTTAAAGGCTCAGTTAGCTTGGGCATTTGATATGAAGGATATAGGAGCAACAAAACAAATCTTAGGCATGGAGATACACAGAGACAGGAAAAATGGTAAGCTTTGGTTATCACAACAAAAGTATGTGGAGAAAATACTAATGAGATTTTGTATGAATAATGTGAAACCCATACAAATCCCTTTGGCTTCTCATTTCAAGATTTCTTCCGGTTTATGTCATAGTAATGATGAAGAAAAGGATTATATGTCTCGTGTACCATATGCTAATGCAATGGGAAGTTTGATGTATGCGATGGTGAGTACTAGAACAAATATTTCACATGCATTTGGTGTTGTCAGTCGATACATGGAAAATACAAGAAAAGCGCATTGGGAAGAAGTGAAATGGGTGCTTCGATATCTTAGAGGCACAAACAATTATTCTATCACCTATGATGGTTCCAGAGTTCAGTTTGTGGTTATGTAGATTCAGATTTTGCAGGTGACTTGGACAAAAGGAGATCCACTTCAGGATATGACTTTACTCTTGCAGGGGGACCTGTTAGTTGGATGTAAAAGCTTCAAAACATAGTTGCTTTATCCACTACAGAGGTAGATTATATGGATTATTCACATGCATGCAAGGAGGCAATTTGGTTACAGGGTTTATTGGGTGAGTTTGGAAGGATGCAGGACAAGGTGAACGTATTTTGCGATAGTCAAAGTGTTATTCATTTGGCTAGAAATCCAGCTTATCACTGTAAGACAAAGCATATTTCTATTAAGTACCATTTTGTAAGATAGGTTGTTGATGAAGGTGGAGTGTATTTGGAAAAGGTCTATACAAAAGTGAATTCTGCAAACATGTTTACAGAACTAGTTTTGTTAGAGAACCTACAGTGGTGTTTGGCTTCTCTTGGATTGCAAAAAAGGTGATGAATTAATTAAGGGCATGATATATTAGGTAAATTGTTGTCAAGGTGGATATTGTTGGAAACATGCCAATGAATTTCCTCATGTGGTCACATGCACATGCATGAAATCTATTTATGAACTGTTCATGTAACTATGTGATTTATTCATGATTAGTTTGTGTAACTGAGTGATAGATGTTATATATTTGAGCATACCCATAGAGGTGTGAGTACAATGGGAGTGCAAGCATGTGCAAGGAGTATAGAGCAAAGTGTGTGAGGAGAGGATGATTGTATGCCTATGAAGGCTATTATAATTCTCCCTTGAATAATAAGAATACCGATAATCATTGCCCATGGTTTTTTCCCTCATTGGGTTTCCACATAAATCATTGTGTCAAAGTGTATGATTGTTGTTCTTGGTTTAATGCGTGTTTGATCTTGCTTATTTTATGCTCTGTTATATGCTATGTTTTTCTTCTGTTGCCTAATAGAAAAGACCTCCTCCTTCAATTGCAACGATCAGAGACCAACCAAAAGAGAAAATGAAGTTCACACAAGCGCCTATAATCAATAAGGTTCTGAGACTTAGAAGACTACCTGTGAAAGTGAGCACTTGGCAAACATTCATGTCCAATTTTTTTTTATCAAAGTGTACTTTTGATGACTTGACCTGAGTGTAGGTTACAAATGCATTGATAGAAAATCCATTCCCTTTACTGTTGACAAGATAATCCCCGATTTTCCTTCTTGCCATGATAGAAGTAGAATCACCATCTGTTCTGAACCAACCAATGAGTGCAATGTTTAATAATATTTCTATTATCCTTAGCACTATTAAAGAACCTAGACCATACGAGACTTCGACTCCTTTGGCTTCCACAATTTTAGAAGACATGTAATTTTCCAGGGCATCTAAAGCCATGAATCTCAGTCCCCTGCCTTCCTTGTCTTTAGATCTCAAAGATCTCATCATCAGGTCGGTCCACTCATCATTTTCTGCTGGATGCAGTGAAATGCATATGCAAGTACGTTATATTGGGATAAAAGTTGAGAAAATATTAAAAATCAAATTAGAACATCAACCCGTAGATATAACAAATATGACTAATTACAATTCTAGCATATACTAGGTTGCATATGATGGAACTTATAAAATTCATTAAAAATGACTCCCATGTTCAATAATTACGTTAATTTCTTAAAACATTTTTAAGATATTATGAAATTATAATAGAAAAAAGAAAATAAAAATCCTTATCTTCTACATAATTGTAAATCACTTAAGAATCTCAAATCAATGTTATGTCAAGTTAACCTCCATAACTAGTACTATAATTACTCAATTACAAAGATAACATAAGCTAAAATTCAATTATGTAAGTACACAACATTTGGACAACCCAAACACTTCATATATATTTAGAATATGGAGTACATACACCTACCAATATCTTATTAGGGGTTGTTAGAAGTTAGGCTCTTCAAACCCTAGCAATGGAAACCATGTGATAACATTATCCAATAGCTCATTCCATTAGAGATCATCAATAAGGTAGCATACACAATGTCAAGTCCTTTTTGGAACCTATATTTGTATCCCACACTTGTACAAGATCAATTCCCTCTATATTCTCGATAATAAGCACATTAGGTAGCATTAGGGTTTTAAAATGGCACAAAACCCTAACTTCTTCTCTTACCAGAGCTACATGATAAAAGTATTTATTTTCTCCTGTAGGTATAAGTCCCAGTATTCCTAGTCTCCTTAGGACAAAACCTTGACCCTAGTCTTCCCTTAACATTCCTTAGAGAAGCCTAGTTGTTAGTTTCTTAGTTGATTCAATCCATAATTTGACCATTTTCTTGGTCACACACATTATTCCCCTCTTTCTATGCATGACATATATAAAATCATTTGATTTATATGTAACCCTTCATAAATGACAAAAGGACGAATCAATGACTCATTAATGCACTCATGTTTGTTTATCTTGTGTAGTGGGTATATGTAAATTTTGTTAAACCCGTCAATTATTAATAACATGTATTCAATCTTCCATGATGTCCACTAATCTTATTTATTTTGATCAATAGGATGAGAGAGTTCACATGGAAACTAGATCTTAGAATGGGTATCATTTCCCACCTACAAATACTGGTTTTGAGGTTACATTTCATGACACACCATAGAAAGTAATTCTATGCTACTAAAATTCCTCCAGGGAGACTTGAAACAATTATTATTTTCCCTTAACCAGCTATCAGAGTGTATTGCACACTCCTACCCAATTTTTGGGTTAGAGCACATAAGGAGACAAAGGACCCTCCCAAACCCAATCCCACAAACCTGTTGATGCCATGACATTTCCATGCCTTGCCATTTCCATGCCATTGCCATGCCTTTCCAAGTCATTCCATGGAATGCCATTGCCATGCCATTGTTTTTTCAACACCATTTCCATGCCTTTCCATGCCATGCCATTGCCATTCCTTTCCATGCCTTGTCGTGCCATGACATTATCATGCCATTTCAAAGCCACGCTATGCCCTGCCATTACCATGCCATTGACATGCCTTGCCATTCCATGCCATTGCCATGCCTTTCCAAGACATGCCATGCCATGCCATTTTCACACAACTTTTCATGTAGTTTCCCATTTTAACCTATATAATAATAAAAACAATTTTCCATAAAATTATGCAAGGAAAATGTAAAATCAAAATGTGGATTGCAATGAAACAAGAATAACATAAAAAGAAACATTGACATGCCACACAATTAAACCATAGGAATACACCTAGACACCTTTTATTACATTTCTGTCATAATTTTCAGCCCTTTAGGGTTGTCATGTCTTGAATATTGTAGGGATATCATGTGTCATCTTGCATTTCAACATGCATTTGTTATCTAAACCCTAGTTTAAGATTGCATTTTTATTCCCCTTTCATTTAATGATTACTTGTTTTAAGGGATGTTATATTTGTCCTTTTATTTCCTTGCCTTGGATTTCCTTTCCAGGCCATGCCTTGCCATGCCATACCTTGCATTTCCTTGCCTTTCCATGACATGCCTTTCCATCCCATTCCTTGCCTTGCAGTTCATTGCCTTTCCTTGCCACGCCATGCCATGCCTTGCATTGCCTTACCTTGACATGCCATGCCATGTAATGCCTTACCTTTTCATGCCTTGCCATGCCATGCCTTGCATTTCCTTGCCTTGTCATGCCATGCATTGCATTGCCTTTCCATGCCATGCCATCCCATGCCTTGCATTTCCTTGCCTTGCCTTTTCATGTCATTCCATGCCTTGCATTGCCTTTCCTTGACTTTCCATGCCTTTCCTTTGCATGCCTTGCCATGTCATGCCATTCCATGTCATTCATTGACATTCCTTGCCATGCCTTTCCTTGCGATGCCATGCCATGCCATGCATGAATTTCCATACCTTGCCTTGACATGCCATGCCTTGCCTTTCCTTGCGATGGTATGGTATGGTATGCCTTGCCATGCCATGCCTTTCCTTTCCTTGCAATGGTATGGTATGGTATGGTACGATATGCCTTTCCTTGCCATGGTATGGTATGGTATGGTATGCCTTGCATTTCCATGGTATGGTATGGTATGGTATGGTATGGTATGGTATGCATTGCCTTGCCTTGCCATGGTATGGTATGGTATGAAATGGTATGCCTTGCCTTGTCTTGCCTTTCCAAGCCATGGTATGGTATGCCTTGCCTTGGTATGGTATGGTATCCTTGGCATGGTATGGTGAGGTATGGTATGCCTTGCCTTGCCTTTCCATGCGATGATATGGTATGGTATGGTATGATATGATATCCTTGGCATGGTATTGTATGATATGGTATGGTATGGTATGCCTTTCCTTTCCATTTCCATGCCTCACAATTAAACTATAGGAATACACCTTTTATTACATTTTTGTCATAATTTTCAGCCCTTTAGGGTTGTCATGTCTTGAATATTGTAGGGTTGTCATGTGTCATATTGCATTTCAATATGAATTTGTTATCTAAACCCTAGTTTAAGGTTTCATTTTTAGCCCCCTTTCATTTAATGACTACTTGTTTTAAGGTAAGTTATATTTGTCCTTGTATTTCATTGCCTTGCCTTGCCATGTCATTCCTTTCCTTTGCATGCCTTGCATTTCCTTTCCTTTCCATGCCATGCCTTGCCATGCCATTCCTTTCCATGCTATTCCTTGCCTTTCATTACATTGCCTTAACTTGCCACACCATGCCATGTATTTCCTTGTCTTTTCTTGCCTTGCCTTGCCATGCCATGCCTTGCATTGACTTGTCTTTCCATTCCATGCATTTCCTTTCCTTTCCATGCCATGCCATGTATTGCATTGCCTTGCCTTACCTTGCATGCCATGCCTTGCATTGCCTTGTCTTGACCCCATGCATTACATTGCCTCACCTTGCCATGCCATGAATTTCCTTTCCTTGCCATGCCATGCCTTGCATTGCCTTGTCTTGACCCCATGCATTACATTGCCTCACCTTGCCATGCCATGCATTTCCTTTCCTTGCCATGCCATGCCTTGCATTGCCTTGTCTTGACCTATGTTGTCTTTCCATGGCATGCCATGCCATGTATTGCCTTTGCATGCATTTTCATGCCTTGCCATGTCATGCCTTGCATTTCCTTTCCTTTCCATACCATGCATTTCCTTTCCTTGGCATGGCATGCCATGCATTGCATTTCCTTTCCTTGCCTTTCCATGTCATTACATGCCTTGCATTGCCTTGTCTTTCCTTACGTTGGCTTTCCATTCCATGCCATGCCTTGCCTTTCCATTCCATCTCATTCCATGCCTTACCTTACCATGCCATTCCATGCATGACTTGCCATACCTTGCCTTGCAATGCCATGCCTTTCCTTTCCTTTCCATGGTATGGTATGGTATGGTATGGTATGGCATATCTTTCCATGCCATGCCTTGCCATGGTATGGTATGCCTTTCCATTCCATGCCTTGCCTTGCTTTTCCATGGTATGGTATGGTATGGTATGCCTTGCCATGCTCATGGTATGGTATGTCTTGCCTTGCCTTTCCTTGCCAAGCCATGGTATGGTATGGTATGGTATGGTATGGTATGCCTTGCCTTACCTTGCCATGGTATGGTATGGTATGCCTTGCCTTAGCTTGCCTTGCCAAGCCATGGTTTGGTATGCCTTTCCTTACCTTGGTATGGTATGGTATGGTATGTCTTGTCATGCCATGCCATGCCTTTCCTTTCCATGGTATGGTATGGTATGCCTTCTCATGCCATGCCTTGACTTGCCTTGCTATGGTATGGCATGGTATGGTATGCCTTGTCATGCCATGCCATGCATTGCCTTTCCTTGCCATGGTATGGTATGGTATGGTATGCCTTGCCTTGCCAAGCCGTGGTATGGTATGGTATGGTATAGTATGTGTTGGGAAAAATATTTTCATATTAATTTCAACATTAAATTATCAACCCATGGCTTGTAAGCTTGTGAGGTACATGCACTATATGTGCATGACTGAATCTAGGCTATCTTGAAAGAATAAGAACTTGAAAATAACTAGGAATCACACTTGCATTAAAATCCAAAGAAAAAACTACTTCCTCTCAAACAAAAAGATGGTTTGACAAATGAACTCAATGAACCTTTCAATCAATCAAATGCCCTAGCAATTTTTATGTGTCTGGTGAGTGGAGTGTTCATGGAATACCTAGACAAGTTTGTGATTGTGTTCTTAGATTATATCCTCATCTATTCTAAATTAGAAGAGGAACATGAACACCATTTAAGAATGATATTGCAAGTTTTAAGAGAGCATAAATTGTATGCTAAGCTAAGTAAGTGCATCTTTTACCAAAAGAAGATTCACTACTTGGGGCATATAATATCAACGACATGAATAGAAGTTGATCATGAGAAGATAGAGGCCATTAGATGATGGCTAGTGACAAAGAATGTGACAAAGGTTAGATCATTCATGGGTCTTGTCGGTTATAACTGAAGATTCATAAAAGGATTTTCAAATATTGCAAGTCCAATCACTTCTTTGCAAAAGAAGGGAGTGAAATTCGAATGGACTTCCAAGTATGAAGAGAGTTTTCAATAGCTGAAGGGAATATTGACAAGTGCACCAATATTGAAGATTCCAGATCCAAATGAAGATTTTTTTGTGTGCACCGATGCATGCAAGGAAGGACTCGATGGAGTTCTTAGTCAAAGGGACCATGAGGTATGTTATGAGTCCAAAAAAGTAAAAGAGCATGAAAGGAATTATTCTACACATGACTTGGAGTTAGCAGTGATTGTACATGCATTGAAAATGTGGAGACATTACCTTGTGGGTAAGAAATTCGAGCTAAGGACAAACCAATGTGGTCTGAAGCATTTGTTTGGACAACCAACACTAAGTGCTAGGTAAACTAGATGGCTGGAATTTCTGAGTGAGTATGACTTTGAAATTAAACACATAAAGGGAAAGGAAAATCAAGTGGTTGATGCACTTAGTAGGAGAGCTCATGAAGTGCATATTGTAGCCATTAGCATGTAAAAGACAAATCTGAAAGACAAAATTATTTCAGGAGCAAATTCAAATCAGAATTATTTAAAAACAAAAGAGATATTACAATAAGATAATTTTCAGTAGAAATTCAATTATTATGAGTTGAAAGAAGATGAAATTCTCATGTACAAAGGTAAGGTGTATGTGTCGAATTCCGAGGACCTAAAAGATGCAATGTTGAAGGAGATGCATAATGTGCCATATGCAGGGCACCCATGATATTAGAAAACAATTGCAGCAGTAAGAAGCCAATATTTTTGGCCATGAATGAAGAAAGAAGTGGCTAATTACATAGCCCGATGTCTAGAATGCCAAAAAGTAAAGACATAACATAGACACCTAGAAGGTTTTCTACAGCCATTTCCCATTCTAGAATGGAAGTGGGAAGTTGTCTCAGTTAATTTTATTACTAAGCTGCCCAGAACAGTGAAGAAACATGATTCCATCATGGTGGTGGTGGATAAATTGACTAATGCAACACATTTTATTCCAGTAAATACTACACACAAGGCATAAAATATCGTAGATATTTATATGAGAGAAGTTGCTAGGCTACATGGAGTGCCTAAGGAAATAATTTCAGACAAAGATCCAAAATTTACTTCCAATTTTTGGAAGGGTTTGTTCAAGGGATTTGGAACAATTTAAATCTTAGTACAACATATCATCCAGATTTAGATGGGAAAATAGAAAGGACTAATAGGATAATTGAGAACATGCTTAGAATGTATGTGATGGATCAACAATCAAAGTGGGAAGATTATATTCATTTAGTTGAATTTTCCTACAACAATGGGTATCAAGCCTCATTGAAAATGAGTCCATTTGAGGCATTGTATGGTAGAAAATGTAACACACCAATGAGTTGGGATAATCCAGTAGACATAACAGTTGTTGGGTCAGAATTGTTAAAAGAAATGGAAGATCAGATGGAAAAGATAAAAGAAGAATTTGAACGCTGCACAGGATAGGCAGAAAATTTATGCAGATAGGAACAAAGGCTTAGAGATTTTAAAGTGGGAGAACATGTGTTTTTGAAAGTGAAGGCAAAGAGAAGTTCGCTAAGATTAGGAAGCTGCCCGAAGTTGGCAGCAAGATATTGTGGGCCTTTTGAAATATTAGAAAAGATAGGGCCAATTGCATACATGTTATATTTTCCTGCATCCATGAGAGTGCATAATGTGTTATTGTTAAAGAAATATGTGCCTGATTGTAACAACCTGTTTCCCCCAACTTGTAAATATAATTGGACTGGCCAAGAACTATGGCGAACTCATAAATGTGAATATGTGATGTAAATGGACCTTGAGGAAAAGGTCAATGAATGTGAATAACATTTTGAATTTATTGCAGGACTGCTGAGAGGGGATGTGAAAAAAAAGAGACCACGATGGCAGTGGAGGGCACCTGGAAAGGTGGCGTTAACTTCCACCAAGAATTAATACCATATTTGGACTCCACTGGCCTGGAGAACCAAAAGCGGCTCACTGGCCCTGAATTAAATGTCTCGTACACTGGTAGGTAGATGGTTTAATGAGGGATGTGAGGTGAACCTCCCATCCCTAGAGCCGCCAGGCCTGATCAACGCGAGGGTAATCACGCCACACGCAACCTCGCAAGAGGATAAGGCATGGGGTAGAAGCGATTGCGGGGGCATACGCGAGGGGAAAACTCTGGCATTACGCAGAGTGAGTGATAGCAGAGAGGAAGGATTGCAACCTTCGCTCCTGGTCACTGGAAAATGGAGACGTAGTCTCACAGCATCGTGGTCTCAACTTGGGGGTGGCTAGTGGTAAATCCTCTGGGAGTCGCTAAGCCTACGATTGGGTGGAAACGAGCACCCCTCTCAGTAGTTGCATAACCCCTGGTGTTATTTCTGATAAGTGTTTTGCCTCCAACGTCTTGAAAT
>ML787728.1:1065743-1083098 GCA_009831015.1 Picea engelmannii
TATATATATATATATATATATATATATATATATATATATACATGTTTATTCTGATAATTATGCTCATAAACTGTGAAACTGTGAATGATTTCATCATAAGAATGACTGTATGGTGTTTTGATCAGTACTAGTAGTTGTATATTTATATGAAAGACTACGTATGATTTATGTTTTCATGAATTCGTTATTTATGTGCGTACTGATCAAAATTAAGACTTCACGTTTGGTTCTTGGGAGGATGACATCCTTATATACCTCAGGTAGTACCCTGAGTAAATCTCCCCATAGAAATACCTTCCTTCAAAATCCCATCAAGAACCGGGAAGGCGGTTGAGAAGGCGTAAGGCCTTAGTGACCCCGCATGAGGAGGAACGAACCTCTTGAAAACCAAGATGACAACATAAGGATGAAGTAACGAATCGACGGATGAGATCCCATCGGGAGATCTGCGGTCACTCATGACCGTCAGATCGCAAGGAGAAGATGGAGTGTTAAGTGCCTTAACCTTGATAGGTGCTGATCGATGGACAAGATTCCGTCGGGAAATCTGCGGTCACACCCAACCGTTAGATTGGTAGGAGAGAGTAAGGCGTTAAATGCCTTACCACTTAGATTTCCTGTGTCTTCGTGGGTAGCAAAAGGGTTTAGGACCATAGACCCCCAAGGTCCATGAGAGTATTCGGACAGTGGATCTTTTCACATTCGGGAAGTCGTGGGAGAGCCCACAAGAAGGGAATCTGTCCGAGCCGTCAGATCTCGGCTGAAAAAACCCGACAACCATTGGATCTGTGAGGAGTTACCCGAGGGTCAAGACTCTAGTGTATAAGGGCAAAAAACCCCGGAATAGATCTAAGTCATCCGATTGACGGAGGTCACGTGTCGTAAGATCTCCCATTACGGGAAATCGGGGATCGTGAAATTGGGATTCCTGTTGACAAGAGATCGGGGCTTTCCATTGTGGAAATCCTGGGATAGATCTAAGCCGTTCGATTGACAGAGGCCACGTGTCGTAAGATATCCCATTATTGGAAATCAGGGATCATGGAATCGGGAGTCTTGGTGACAAGGGATCGAGACTCTCCAAGGTGGAAACCCCGGAGCAGTTGTGGGTCGTCCAATTTAACGAGGTGACATGTCGAGAGATTACTCATTTTGGGAAATCAGGAATCGGGGATTCGAGAGTCCTGTTGACAATAGGTCGGGGTCTTGCCTTGATAAATCCCGACGGAAGAGAGGTTGTGGTCATATGGGAAGAGGTCATATCGACCAATGCTTAACCCAAGGGGCTAATCTCCGATTGAGGTTCGTTCAACACTTCGACGTTTCAGCATTCAGGATACTGAAGGGACATGTTACCCCGTGCTCTCAAACCCAAAAGTCCAGACTTATAAACCTCGAGATGTTAGCATGTGGTCAGGCTCTGACAAATGGTCAGGATCCTCTCGGAGGATCCTGGGTCCGGGATGACCGTCCGATGTGAGGTAGAGATGCCAGCTTTACGCTGGGGCATGAATGTGCATAAAGGTAAGTAGCGAGTAGATCTGGATGGCCAGAGTCCACCCACTCAGATCTACGGCTGAGGATTCATTTCAAAGCCCCCTTGCCATTATGCCTTTAATGGGGGGGNCCGAAATCGGACATGCAACTCTCGAACAGTCGAGATTAATTCATCATGATCAACAACACCTAGGTGGATTTCGGACCCCCCTTGCCATTCTGCCTTTAATGGGCGGGGGGGGTCTAGAATAGTGTGGTGTGTGAAGTGGGGCCCCTCCTGTCATGTCGACTACCGTGTCGCATTTCCCTCCCTGCCACCTGTATTCCACTTAACCGCACAACAGGGCCGTTTCTCATTGGTTGTTCTCTGACCCTGTTGGGATTTGTTCCTATTATCCATTTGCTAACCCTGTAGGGATTTGCCCCCATTGGTCGATCGCTAGCCCTGTCGGGATTTGGCGGTTGCCAAGTCAAACGAATCAACGTCACTGTAGCGCCGAGGCACGAAATATGAAAGAAGTAATGCGTTTATTCGGACTGTGATCGTGACCCGCGACCACATGGGAGCGGGGAGAGAGAAAGGGCCAGCTTACGTTGGTCCTCCATGGATGTTTAGGGCTTCTGATTCGTCTGAAGACCAGGAAAAATCCGATTTAGGTAGTGGGTATGTGACAAAGTGGTATCAGAGCATGGTTACAACACTCAGCCTGATTGGGATTCACCCCCATTGGTGGATCGCTAGCCCTGTCGGGATTCGACGGTTGCCAAGTCAAATGACTCGACGTCACTGTAGCGCCGAGGAGCGAAATATGAAAGAAGTAATGCATTTATTCGGACTGTGATCATGACCCGCGACCACATGGGAGCAGGGAGAGAGAAAGGGCCAGCTTACACTGGTCCTCCATGGATGTTTAGGGCTTCTGATTCGGTAGAAGACCAGGAAAAATCTGATTTGGGTAGTGGGTATGTGACAAAGTGGTATCAGAGCATGGTTACAACACTAATCCTAACCACATAATTGATTGGAATGTCATCCAGGTGGAGCACGAAGGGGATTTCTGGGTGGAACTAATACACATCTTGGACTGGAAAGTCAAATTGTTTAGGAACAAAACCATAGGGATGGTAAAGGTTCAATGGACCTGTTATGGTCCTAAAGATGCTAAATGGGAGCATTAAGAAAACATGCGGGTGGAATACCCGCAATTTTTTGACAGTTTTGAAGAAAACATAATGCAAGACTCCATTTTGAGTAGCTAGAGTTCTAGAACCACATATCAGGGTCCTGGCCAATTGTGTTGGGGACCTTGATAAATGAATGGATCTTTCCTTTGGTTAGCCTTGATAAATAGATGGTACATCCCTTGGGTTAACTCTAATAAATGAATGGTGCATTCCTTGGGTCGACGAGTTGAGAGGAACATGAGATTTTGGTTGGAGCTGTTAAATTGTAGAATTTTGTTTCTAAGTATTGTGATGTAAATTTGGATATATGTATATCGACATAGAGTGCACTGAGGACGATGCACAATTTTAAGGGAGAGGGAATGTAACATCCCCACTATAATCCTCAATTTAATTAATGCTTAAGCGATGTAATATGTGAATTGTATTTCCTAGTTTTATTAATAAAAATGTGATGCCATCTGCTAATATGACATGGACAAGAGATGGGGGATAAATTAATCCACAAGAGAGGGGAGTGTCTAGTATAATAGCCAAGAGGGGTCCAACTGGGAAATAACCATGTATATTAATTTAACCCATTTTCCTAAAATTATTGTTTGTTTATGAACCTTCCCATTTTTGATTGAGTAATCCCAAAGCCAATCATTGAATACATGTAACAGGGTGGTTGTGAGTGGTCACATCCAAAATTTATTGGGCACATGGGGGTGGAGTGTAATCATCTTGGGGGAAGAGTGCGAGTCAAGAAAGGCGAGCCAAAGAGAGGAAATTTGTATGGGTTGGGACAACAAGTTTTCGAGGAAAAAAATTTGTGCATGAGAAGAAAGCAGAGAGCAAGAAACATAGCTTGAAGTTAATGAAACTATGGAGGGAAAATTATAGAGCAATATGGAGCATAATCAGAGTGAATTGGAGATGGAAAATTGAAGATCCAGGTTGTCAAGCATGAAAAGTGAACTAGTGGGTGAGTTTCACTAAAACAACAAGTGTTTGTTGTTGGTTTGCTGATAGTTTTCTTAGCAGAAATTTCCCTTGAGTTCCCAGCTGATAGATTCCTAGTTTCATGTGCCAGAGAGACCCTGATAGACGAATGGGATGCCTGAGGGAATGATATCAGTGAAGGGGTACATTCCTTGGGTTGGACAGGTCAAGAGGAAGAGAGCTGTTGGAAAATCGAGATAATTGTAGGAGAATATCATTTGGGTTGAGAGTTTTATGAGTTGTGAGTGGACTGTGAGAGACCACCCTCTTTTGTGGATTGCTAGCCTTAGCGTGGGGGTGACTGGTTGTTGATATTTGGAACAATCATTCTATGGTTAGGTGGAACTTCCATCCCAAGCACCGGGTTGCACAACTATTGTAAAAAGATAAGTGTTTTATCTTGTTGTTTTGTTAAATTATGTATTTAATTGTTGTGTATGAACTTTGTGTATTTGGAAGTGATTTATATGTTGTTGTAATGACTTGTTTAGATGCATTTCATGTTGATTATAAGCATGTGATAGATGCATATATTTTCTGGTTGAAGACAATATCCAAATCTGTTTTAATGCATAGTTGTAAGCTAGAGGAAATGAATTAATTGTAAATGAATTAGATCAGTTAGCGCAGATTTTCGTTTTAAGAGTATTTTGCATCATAATGTCACTTAGATGAGTTGGGGGACGTTACAATGGGTCTATTCCCACATCCATCCATCAATAAGGCAAGGTACGTGCTTACATTTTTGGATGATTACTCACGTTATACTTGGGTATTTTTTCTCAGACAGAAGTCAGAGGTCTTTGAGCACCTAAAAGAGTTCAAGGCACTTTTTGAGACTTAATCAGGGAAAAAGATCAAATCCCTATGTATAGATAATGGGGGGGAGTATGTCAACGGAGATGTTCAGAATCTTTTTCTTGAGGTCACGATATAGTTGCAACACATAGTACCATACACTCTGTAGCATAACAGGGTTATTGAGAGGAAGAACATACCTCTCAAGGAGATGGCCTCTTGCATGCTGCATGCAAGGTCACTTCCTCAGAAGCTTTGGGTTGATACACTTAACTATGATAACTACATCCAAAATAGATCCCCTCACAGATCTATCAAGGATCAGACTCCTTTTGAGACTTGGAGCAACAATAAACTAGAAGTCACCCACTTTCGTTAATTTGGATCACGAGCATGGGCCCACATTCCCTCTGAGAAGAGGAAATAACTATATCCATAGAGTGTTGCATGCATTTTTGTTGGCTACCTAGACAATGTGAAAGGATACAAACTTATTTATCCCTTTACAGACCAACTCATCATTGAGTGTAGTGTTCAATTTGAGGAAAGTCTCTCACATGCTCCATGTTGGCTCTTGACCAAGTTTTGAGGAAACATTGGTCGTGTTTGACCACTTTTGGGACTTCGATAGTTTGGTCGAAGATGGAGCGCCCAAGCGGAGCTGAGATCACGGGATATCACTTGTTTTGTGGGCTTGTGGACCCAACAAAGGGTTTACTAGGGTTTATGTAATGGGTTATGGGATGTCGGCCCATGGGTTTACCCATGATTAGTCCTTTTTGTCAAGGTATAAATAAGTAGCTAAGCGATGTAAGAAGCGTGGTTGGCTATGTGAAAAATATGTTGTAAGTGTTAATGTGGCTTAGTGAAAGAGGTTGTAAGTTGCTTTGTGCAAATTGACTGGGTAGAGTAAGGCTATGTGCCCTGACCGGATTTTGGGAAGGAGGATCTGGTGCGCAACTTGCAGGTCTCCTGTCCTTTGCGAAGTTTGGCTCTGTGGCTTTGTGCATAAGAGTAGATGAATGTAATAAGATTGAAGACTAATAAAGAATAATAAGAAGTTGGTGGACGTAGCCCCACACTAGGGTGAACCACGTATATCTTGTGTCTTGATGTGTTTTGTGCAATGTGAATTATGTTGTTTATCTACTTAGTGTTGTCGTTATAATGTATGATAAATGCATCTGATGTTGTTTCTTAGTGCTTAATGGTAATACAAATAAATGAATGCTAGATTTGAGCTAATGCTATGTGCTAAGTGATTGAAAGTGCTTGATCTTTATTGTTACTGCGTTGATTTGTAATAAGGGTTTAATCTGCGATGTGAATGAGACTCATGAACTAATGCATATTGTTGTCTAAGCGCTCTGCCAAGTGTTGTAATCAAAGATCTGTGTCCCAACTTGGTTGTAGACACTTGTGTCATGTAACCCCCCTACCTCTACCTTGGGTGAGACTTCATCTGCTTCGCAGGTGTTTCCGAAAGGGTTGATAGTTAGGGTTTTGTTGGTGTGTTATTGAAGTGTTGAACCCTGGGTCCACCCCTGTGCCAACAAATGGTTCTGGGACCTAAAACTATGATTGATATGAACTAAAGAAAAGAGAAATCTCTGTGCATATATTTGTTGTTGTAGTGCGCAATATTATACTTGACTTGAGAAGCTATGTGCTAAGAAAGAAACCTGATATGAAGAAAAGAGGTAAGATATTAAAGCTTTGTGCTTTGGTAAGGGTAAGATAAGTGGAATTTTTTGCTTCGAAAGAATGAATCTAGGTATGTTTGATAGGTTTTGTCCTAGTCTAAATGGTAGGGCACAATTAGAAAAAAGAATTGATCTGAATAGAGAAAGATATGTTATTCCTATGCATAGAAAGAATTTTTGGCCTAACAAGTGGATGTAGGAACCTAGAAATAATTTTTGCAGATTGCAGGTCCAACATTGTGATCCCAGTGCACAATATAGGAAATGTTGGGGATCGTTTAAAAGAAAGAGAGGATTGACACTATGTTATAATTGCAGAAGACTGGGACATCTTGCTAAAGAATGCCCTGTTACATGTCCTATTTGTCTTTATTGTAAATTTATTGGTCATGAGGTTGATGATTGTCCAAGAATGATTGATATAGTTGAAAAGATGAACACGAGACAATAAAACTCTGAATAAATTCAAGAGGCTAAGAGCATGTTGGAGAATCATAAAGAGAAAGAATCAGAGACTATGTTATTACAATTGAAAGAAACAATGAATGATCATAGAGACATCAGTTTACCAGAGATCCTGAAAGAAAAATAGAGCATAGTTACAAGAATAGAAGACTTTGACATAGACTGTGTATTGGATGAAGAAACACAAGTGAATATTATGCCAAAAAGCACTTGGGAAATTTTGGGAAAGCCTGCTATGGTACCTTCATTGGGAAGGATAGGATTGTTTAAAGGAAAGATGATAACCCTATGTGGAAGAGTTACTAATATACCTATGATTGTTCATGAAACATCGACTGAAGAAGAATTCGAAGTCATTAAATTTGTTGAGAACAACACCCCTTTTCTACTTTTATTAGGAAAGACTTGGATTGAGAAGGATTAGATCAGAAGGAAAGCAGAGGAGGAAGCTACAGAATAGAAAAAGAAAGAACTAAGGGATGTCATAACTAGAAAAATAGAGCGACTAATAGAAGAAAATGAGGACAAGACGAAGCAATAGAGGGAAAGAGAATTAATTGTCGAAGTTGAAAGAATGCAGGAAGGCTTGAAGAACTTGCCCATGCAAGAATGAAGTATAGCCACCCTGGAAATAGTAAGATAAGGGACATTAACTAGGAGGGAATAAGAATACAAATGGAAAGAGGATTCCATAAATTGTTAGAGAATCTCAAATCACAGGAAAGAAGGCCATAAAGCTCAATAAAAAGATAGCTAATATAGAAAAACTACAGGAAGCTACAAAGAACAAGAGGAAGACTTTGTAGGAGGCAGATCTGCAGAACTTGAACCTCGTCGGAATAGCAGAACCACGCAGAATGGGACTTCGCCCCGACGAAGCTATATGACTGTTGGAGGCACTCCAACCGTTAGAATGACACTCCGGAACAGTTAGAAAACACAGTTATGAGAAAATGGACCGTTAAGAGCATGCCATAACTGATGGATTCGCATTTATGGATGCATTCCTACCTGTTGGAGGAATCCATTACAATGATTGCTTGCTCAACCCGTCGGACACTGCGCCGGGACCACTTTTTGCCAACCATGACTATTTGAGCTACCAGAGAATCGATTGTATATCGTGTTGTGATTTCTAGACCTCGCCATCTGTTGGATTACCTAGCATATCCGTTCGCCTACCCAATCTAATTGTCTACGAGTGTGAATGTTAGGTGAACCTAGCATGTTAGAGATATTTGTTGGGGAGATCCTTACAAAGATAATGGTTGATAGACAATTTTATGTAGGAATACAAGCATCGTCGACTGGGGGATTGCAAGCATCCCCTTCGACTGGACATTGCTCGGGTCGAACTAACCCTGTGATTGAGAAGCGAAGCAAGCATCACGATGATTTGGCTAATGTGAAGAAGATCTTGTTTCTCTTTCCAGATTACATACCACCTTTGGATGGCGCGGTTAACCTCGAAAACATCCCACGTGACTTTGAGTACACGTTGATCACTACGTACATCCCGAAGGGAACCCAATTGGGACAGATCCCAGCTTTGAAGAACAACGACTTTAATCTCAGTGACAGAAAGAACTACGCCATGCTTGCGCCCCATAGGTATTTGATGAAGACGACTGGGAAGAAGCCTCACATAGTCTCCCAACCGTGGATTAAGGAGGTCGCACAGTCAACAATACTGAATGTAATGAAGATTCCTCACTTTGGACGATATCAAGAGGTTAACGCTTGCGTTAACCTCCTCTTATCGTGCTACCATGGAGGATATTTGTGGCTCGATAGGAGAATTACTGTGGATCCAACATTGATCCACTTGATTACAGGACTGAGCATGTAGGGACCGAACCCTCAACGGTTCTACCCAGGGAAGACTTCGGATCGCTCCCTAGCACAATGCATAAAGGAGGATTATTGCGATGTAGAAAAGGGAAAGTGAGGCTACAATGTAACCTCTATCCAGGATGGCGTAATGCGCCTCACTTGCCAACTTATTGTTGGCAAGCTCGTCAGAAAGAACCGTCTGACATAGGTCACTGGGTTCGTAGTGGACCTCCCTGGGAAGTGCGTGGAGGGGATGACAATGAACTTGGCAAGTTACCTCGTCAACGAGCTCGAGAAAGACTGTCGTGAAGCGTAGGATCAGGGGTATCAATTCCATTTAAGCTAGTTACTTGTATTGATCACATTTGTCTCTTGGCAGATGCTGGAAGGAGTGACATTTCCAGAAGTTGAGCCATCGAAGCCGTTGGCCACAAGGTTCTCCACCTTGTGGTATATGAATGACATGTCAAAGCAGTGGCAGTCGAACAATTTGTTCCATTCCTACTACCAGCAACTGAAGCATGCTATTGAGGCATTTCCACGCATGACACCGAACACATTGCACCAGTACAAACCACTAGCGAAGTTCCGCACATATTGACACTTTATCTATATCACTGCGCATAGGGATGAGAACAAGGAGGAGTTACAGTCCTATTATAAGATGATCGATGAAGACATGGAGGAGATCACCAAAGAATGGCTGACAGAGTTCCTTGTACTGGTTGAAGATGCAGATCTCTCTGATGAGGATATCATAGGAAGCCCCTTGGTCACCCATGTCAAGCATGTCGAACAGAGTAGCGTGAAGAAAAATAAAAAAAAGGAGGAAATGCAGAACATAGAGACTGATGAGGAGGACAATGCCTCTGAGGAAATTGGGCTCGAATCACCCGCAAGAGGAGGTGGCGACGAAGTAAATCAAGGAGGAGGGGAAGAAGGAGAAAATCAAGGAAAAGACAAAGTTACACCGTCGAAGAATCCCCTTATCAAGGTCAAAACATCAAAGAAGAGAAAGGTTTCTCCGCAGACACCCTCGGCAAGAAAGAAGACGTGCACCAGTAAGCCCAAGATGAAGGCCACACTCACAGAGGACGACGTCGATCTAATCATCACAACCATGGAGGATGATTCAGAGGATATATTGTAGCGATACGGAGCAAAGTAGAAGATGTTGTATGAAAGAATTGAGAAGGAGCTGAAGGAGATACAACAAGCCATTTATTCAAGCCGTACAGTGCCTACTACGCCTTCTTCGTCGAAGATTGCAGAATTGGGGGATGAGCCCACCCAATTACGAAGACTAGCAGATGCAACAAAGGCTCGACTTTAGCGAGTCCAAGAAGAAAAGGAACAAGCTACAGAAGCCTTGAAGCAAGAAAAGGAGGAGGTCTTAGAGAAACTATGAGTTGCGCAGTCCTGCGTAACCACCTACGAGAAGGAGAAAGGTGAAATTAGGATGATGTTCGAGGAGGAAAAAGAAAAGATACAAAAAGAAAAATACCAACTGCTCATATAGAAGACTGTGATCAAAGAGGCAGTGACTAAAGAATTTCGCTCTGTGACGGGCTTGGCACAGGAGGAACAAGATTCAGTCGAGATTCAAGTGGGTAAGCTCACTGAGGCCATTCAACAACTTCAAGCAAGGATAACAGAGTTAGATATCCAAGCAGTGTCGATCACTCTGCAAGAAGTGAGGGATCATAGGGAGGAAGTCACCATGAGCACAGTTGGAAGGATCAGGACCGTCTCCTTAGAATGTAAGCAGTTGAGTGATCGAATTCTGCAAACTTATAAACGCCTCGTAAAATATCCAGAGATGAGGAAACTGGAAGCACAACTACAGGAGGTGCAACAACAGGCATCCACTGTGCATGCGTATATGAAGCTACTCACTGCGGTCGAGCGAATGAAGAGATCACAGGAGCAGTGTGCAGTCCAACAACATATTACTGCCATCTAGAGTAGAGTCATCGAAGTTATACAAAGACTACAGCCGGTGAAGGACGAAGCCTGCACTATTTTTGAAGAGATTGAAGGACAAGGTTCGTAGCTAGACCAAGTGGTTGCGACAGTGGAACAACGCTTGGAAGGGCCTGTTATAGAGAAAATGATTTAGGTTTTTTTCGAGTAGGAGGCTCTGGAAAAGCAACAAGTCGAGGTAGCTCAAGCTAATATTGATGCCTTTGAAGCAGTGTTGCCCAGATCTGAGTGACTCGGGACGAGTCACAGGTGAGTGTTGGGGGCCTGTTGGCCCTTGACCAAGTTTTGAGGAAACATTGGTCGTGTTTGACCACTTTTGGGACTTCGATAGGTTGGTCGAAGATGGAGCACCCAAACAGAGCTGAGATCATGAGATCTCACTTGTTTTTGCGGGCTTGTGGACCCAAAAAAGGGTTTACTAGGGTTTATGTAATGGGTTATGGGATGTCGGCCCATGGGTTTACCCATGATTAGTCCTTTTTGTAAAGGTATAAATATTCAGCTGAGCGATGTATGAAGCATGGTTGGCTATGTGAACAATATGTTGTAAGTGTTAATGTGGCTTAGTGCAAGAGGTTGTAAGTTGCATTGTGAAAAATGATTGGGTAGAGTAAGGATCTGTGCCTTGACCGGATTTTGGGAAGGAGGATCTGGTGCGCAACTCACAAGTCTCCTGTTCTCTGCAGATTTTGACTCTGTGGCTTTGTGCACAGGAGAAGATGAATGTAAGAAGATTAAAGACTAATAAAGAACAAGAAGAAGTTGGTGGACGTATCCCCACACTGGGGTGAACCACGTATATCCCGTGTCTTGATGTGCTTTGTGTGATGTGAATTATGTTGTTTATCTACTTAGTTTTGTCGTTATAATGTATGATGAATGCATCTGATGTTGTTTCTTAATTCTTAATGGTATTACAGATAAATGAATGCTAGATCTGAGCGAATGCTATGTGATAAGTGAATGAGAGTGCTTGATCTTTATTGTTACCGCGTTGATATGTAATAAGGGTTTCATCTGCAATGTGAATGAGACTCATGAACTAATTCATATTGTTTTCTAAGCACTTTGCCAAGTGTTGTAATCACATATCTGTGTCCCAGCTTGGTTGTAGACACCTGTGTCCTACAACCCCCCTGCCTCTACCTCGGGTGAGACTTCATCTGCTTTGCAAGTGTTGTCGAAAGGGCCGGTAATTAGGGTTTTGTTGGTGCACTATTGAAGTGTTGAACCCTGGGTATGCCCCTGTGCCAACACTCCACATGAGCCATATGTAGTTACTTTTGTCCTTCCACCATTTCAAAATGATGAGTCTGCACATTTAGACTCTACTTCATATTTGAATTCTGATACAGATTCAAAGGATTCAAAGCATTCATATGAAGAGTCAGAGCATTCAGATGCATATTCAGTACATGCAGATGAGGAGCCAAAGCAGATGCCCAAGTGGGCACAGTCCACACTTCAGGATGAAGGAGAACTTGTTATGGACCCAGTGGATCCGAGGAAGAACATATATCAGTATGAGGATCCTCCTCATGTACTCATTACCACTAAACCCCCGATGCCTTCGCATTGTTATATGGTTTAGTATTCAAACCCGCAGACCTATAGAGAGGCTGCAGGGAACCCCTTCTAGGAAGCATCCATACAGGAGGATTACAACTCCCTCCTCGAGAACCAAACTTGGGATCTAGTTTTTCTTCCTTCAGACATGAAGCTTGTCAGATGCATATGGGTCTACAGGACCAAAAAGGAAGTGGACGAATAGGTGAACAAACACAAGGCAAGACTATTTTCCAAGGGATTTCAATCGATACACGAGATTGACTATAATGAGACCTTTTCTCTAGTAGAAAAGTTGGATTCTATCAGGTTGGCCCTTTCCATTGGAGCAGCCAGGGGATGGAAAGTACATCAGATGGACGTGAAGAATTATTTTCTTCACGAGGATCTCTCAAAGGAGATATATATGGAGCAGCCACCTGGATTCATACATAATTCATATTTATTATGCCGACTCAGAAAGTCACTCTATGGCCTCAAGCATGCTCCTAGAGCATGGTACACAAATATGGACTCCTTCTTGCTCTCCAAATATTTTGTCAGATGTGAATCTGATCCAAATGTCTATATGTTGAGGACTACTGACTCACTTCCGATCCTACTTCTGCATGTTAATGATATTTTGATCATCGACAACTCAATTTCAGTGATTTGATCAGTTAAGGGCATTCTTCATGACATGTTTTCAATGATGGACATAGGTCCACTCCATTTATTTCTTGGTCTTGAGATCAACCAGGATGCATCAGGAATCAAGATATCTTAGGATAAGTATGTTCATTATCTCTTGGAGAGATTCCACATGACAGACTGCAAATATGCACCTACACCTTTCTTATCTAGGGTTAGACTTGAGGATGGTCGGGATACACTAGTGGTGGACAACACCTTGTATCGACAATTTTTGGGGAGTCTTCTATATCTCACCCACACCCAACCAGATCTATCATATGTAGTAGGGGTAGTCTCCAGGGACATGCATGAGCCACATGAGTTACACTGGAAGGCTTCCAAGCGCATCCTCAGATATGTTCAGGGCACCATCAATTATGGGATCCACTATGCAACATGCTGCAAGTTGGATATCATAGGCTTCACCAATTCTAATTGGGTTGGTGATGGTACTAATCACAAGTCCATATGCAGATACACTCTCAGTTTGGGTTCATGACCTATCTGTTGATCAAGCAAGAAGCAGTCTGTTATTTCTGTATCTTCAATCAAGGTTGAGTATAGATGAATAGTCAACATTACCATCTAGACATTGTGGCTACAAAACTTCCTTACAAAGTTGGGCATCCAGTTCCACAGACCGACAATTATTTTGTGTGACAACCAGAGTACTCAAGTTTTGCAAAGATACAGTGCAGTGGCAACGGAAAAAGCATCTTGAGATCCATATGCAGTACATCAGAGATCTAGTCCATGAGAGGATTATCAACCTGCGGTTTTATCCTTCCTATGAACAGACTATTGACATCTTCACCAAGACTTCCACTGAGTAGGAGTTTCACTCTCTATGCGATCATCTTGTAGTGAAGGACACAATTTCCTAATAACTGTCTTTCTCTTCTTTTGAAACATTGTATTTTGAGGGGGGGCGTTCCCATGAGGTTTTTCTTCTTTCCTCACTTTTTTCAGTGTTCATTAGTTGCATTATTCATGGGTACCTAACATGGCCTCTATTTTCGGGACCCATTCTTTATATATACTCCCTAGTAGTGTTCAGGGGGGGTGTTGAAGATATTACACACACCTAGGTTTTTCCTTTCATTTTCTTTTCCTAATTTTATTTGGCTATGTTGAGGGTCCCCTAGTATAATATATTCTCCCTTCATTGAGGATATTCTCCCCTAGACAAGGGTGCCACATACCCTCCAGTCAATTCTCAATTATCATTCAATTATACTAGTTGAGTGAAGTGTTGCATGTTAACATTGGTTTTATCACCAAGTGTTGCATGCTAACATTGGTTTTATCACCATGTGTTGCATGCTAACCTCGGGATCATCACCAGTAATGCACACTTGCCTTGGGATCATCACCAGTAAGGTGCATTCCACATGTGTGAGTGATCTCCTCCTCATTTAACTCTGGTTTGACTAGTCAATTGACGACCACATGGCCAGTTAACTAGGACTAGGTGACAGTTGACTCCAATGACTGCCAATGTGTGTCGGATCTCTCTAAAACACTCCTAATGCACATTAGTTGGATACTATGGCGATCTAGTTGTGTGATACAGAGTATATCACTTGTATTGTATCATTTCTCTCATTCAGTTAATATAATTCTTTCATTATTTTCTCCATTTTTGTCTCCTTTCTTCATTCACCATTGCAAGTTGTGTATGCTTCATTGTTAGCTAGATCTTCTGTGCAGGTATCTCAAAAACTCTACATAGAGGGATTCTTATTTTCAGAAGAAACATAAGTTGAAAATATACATGGAAACATTATTGTGTCAAGCTTTTCTTCTTACCAACATGGTTTCTTTCTTTTTCATGCCTAGATGAATATTGTCTTAGAAATTGGACATATGTCAACAAGCAAAAAAATACCATCTAAATCTTACAAGGAAGCTAAAAAATCAACTTTTTTGTTTATTTAAAAACACGACTATAGTGGGTTGGGACCCTAAAGCATTATTTCTATATGTTATTTGTTCTCCGAGTATCTTCTTAATTTTCCCTGTCATGTGAGGGGTTGAAGAAACATAATGGTACCACACATTTGACTTCTCACTGAGAATGTTCTAATGTTCTAGTTGCAAGTTCATGGCACTTCTTGAACACTTCTTGAGAGTAATTCCTTTATGGCTTGCAACTCCTTAGAAACTCAATAATAGAGATTGTTGTGATTCATTGAGTCTTCTTAATTGTTCTTTTTGTAGAACAACCTTATTTAAAACTTGTATACCTAAGTTTAATAGAGGAGGATTAGATGACTTCTGTAACCATCTTGGACCACTAGAAATTCATGTTGATAAATTCTTATTTCTTATCTCCTATTTCATTTAACTTTTTGAGGAGAGTTCTCTCTTCTCTCCTTTGAGAGAAGACATGGAGGGATCTCATTTTGAGAGAATGTCCCTATATGGAGATAACCCCAAAGAGTTTTTTGTTTTTTTGGATTGAGCCAAAATTTGTTTCAACCCTTGGCTGAGTAAAGGCCCAAGGATGCCTTTTTCTTCCTTTGAGAGCTTGGGACTTTCTAAAATTATTCTTGCTTCTCATAAGGATATGGATGAGACTTTTTTGACATTTTTCACTGAAGTGAACATATTTTTGTGACATTTGTTGCATTTTAAAGAAATCTACTTATAGCCCAATTGTTGTACATTGGTCCAATTATCCATTTGTTATTCTAAAGCCTTAAGGAAGCAATATTCTAGATTTTTCACTACATAAATCTTAACATAACACAATAAAACATGCCTCAACTTGGTTCAACTTTTTCTAGAATTCTTCCCAACATGTTATGGATTTCTTTAAGGGTTTCACTATCCCATGAAATTTAGAGGGACATGGGGAAACAAACATGATCTATAACAACTCAAGCCAACTCCAGTTCTTGATCGAATTCCAGGGACAACATGCTTACATACAACCCATTGGATCGAAAATCTAATGGCCATTAAGGATACTTAGATAGGGATCTTCCTTAAATTGGAAATGAAAATAAGGTAACCCTTACCTTGGTGGGTGTCCGATTCCAACTGGTTTAGGTTGAGTGTTTTGGATTTAATCCGGAATCCTTGGCGCTTGTGATAATTTTTTTTTATTATTATAAATATTATGTGTAGGAGTGCACGACGGTTAACAAATTCAAAGGTCTTATCTAGAAAATAAAAATTAAGAAAATATTAAAAATCTATATAAAAAGTGGGAGGGAATAAATCTTTGGCATATTTCTTTAGGAAAGAATATAATTGGGATATCAACTTCATGTCATATTGATTAAATGTATGATATCATAGCGTTGATAATTTATTTATTCATGTATTTTTAAAAAATATTTATTTATTTATAATTTTAAAAATTAAAGGTAATACTTTATTTTATTTTTTCTTAAAAAATGTGTTTTTTCTCTCTCTTGTTATTTATGTATAAAAATAAGATAAATAATATAGAAAATAAGAGGTTTTTTTTAAATTATTTTAAATTATAGTTTGGATCATTTATCATTGAAGGAGGATTGATTTGACTAAATCATTAAGGAATAAAGGAAGAAGTTACTTTGCAAAATAACAATAATATTGAAAAGATACTTTGCATAATAATGATAATATTGTATCTAAATTTAAGGAGAAATTGTGATGCCATAAAAAATTAGAGGATTAACTAAAATTAAGATACTATAAGGAGATCATTGGAATAAAAGAAGAGGTTACTTTGTAAAATAATGATGATATTAAAAAGATGCTTTGCAAAATAAAGATGATATTAAAAATATTGTTATATCTAAATTGTGGTGTCATAAAGAATTAGAAAATAAACTAAACTTAAGATAATACAAAGATAAAGATGTGATCAATACTGCTAAAATCAAAATAAAATCTTAGGAGCTCCATAGTGAAAGAGGAAGAGGAGGGTGGATAATAACTATATGGGTCCAAAGAATTTGTTATCTTTATGACGCTAAGAGGAAAAACACTTTCTCTTCAAATACCTACCTTCCTAACCTTTTAACTCATCAAATTAAATTATGGTAATTCAAGAACAAATTTCTTAAAATTTTTCCTACACATAAATAAAATTTTAAAGCAAATCAAGTAATTCCTTATCTATAAACTAAATTGATCTTAATGAACATTAACGAGCAACAACATCATCACTATTATTTATCTAAATTAAAAAGAAAAATCAAAATATCTATAACATTTCATATTAATATTGCTTGGGAGAGCTCTTCTCTCAAGGTTAAGCAATATTCTCTCTCTAGTGCAAGCAATATTCCCTCTCTTTAGTGCAAGCAATTCTTCTTCCCTGGATGGGGTGCTCTCTTGACCTCCTAGAGAAACCGAGGATGCGTGGAGGCCAGTTCCCAGCTCGAGGAAACACGTGGTCACAACATCATATATCACCCATGTCCCCTCCAAAAGCTCTCGGCATTCATCGCGTATGCAAGTGGAAGTACGTCAGGAGTTAAGCCAGAGCGAAGCTGCAGGTGATGGCGAACCTAGCATTGTCACTCATTATGTTTCTCCGCATGGTCTGTATCTTTTTCTCCCATTGTATACTCTTCGCATTATGGCACCACGAGGCAGGAATCCTAGTCATCCTGCAACCAATCAATCTCATATTGCCAAAGCTATCAAAGGAGAAACAAAGTTTTACTCT
>ML787729.1:7502-40309 GCA_009831015.1 Picea engelmannii
TATGTTTGCTTGACTATCCCCTTTATAAGTTGAGGGGTCTAAGTGGTGCAGTATTTAGAGCATGCATGACATCGTTCTTTGAGAAGGAAACTGACTTCCCCCACATCCAAAACCTTACAATGAAAAATTTGGTTCAAATGCGCAGCTGTTAGTATGGACAGAGGCGCGTCTGCGCCTGCGCGCGCACTATAATAGAAACCAGAGCGCATGCGCACGTCTGTGTGGTGGAAAACCCGCGTGCTTGCAATAAATTGCTGAGAAAGAAATTCTGAATGGATTTCTCTCGATTCGCCTGTGAATCGACTGTTTCGCAGGTCGGCGGAGGCCAGTTTGTGTCCCTGCAGGTTAATAAAACAAAAAGGAAAGCGAATTAAACCCAATTGAGGGAGGATTTGATACCTAAAGTCCCCAGTGGAGTTTCCAGTCTGTTCGCATTCAAATCTTCACCAAGTGAGAACAAATAGGAATGCTAGCATGCCCGGTTGGGCTTGGCAAGGCAGAACAGGATGCTGTGGAGCAAAAGGGTTAATATAAACAAAAACAAACTATAATCTAACTATGAACTGAAAGAAAATAATACTACGAAAATGGACAAAGAACATTAAACATCAGACACAAGTGTCATCAAAGGTTCCAGGAAGGTGCTTTATTGAAACCAGAGCACACGCAGAAGAGAGGGACCAGGGGTTCCTTCTCCCTCCAGCGGAAGGCTCTTCGGGGCCCTCAACACAATGCTTTCCTTACAACTGAATAGAACTGAACTGAGTGATGAAAGAACTCTGGGTTACACTGCTGATGAGTTGTTTGTCAAAGGCTGAGCTCTGAGTCATCTAGACAGCGTAACAATGCTTCGAATTCCCTGTTGAAAAAATGAGTCCTCACAGCCTTTTATAGCAGTTTCAAGGGCGGTTCTGTAACCTTCTCCAGGTGTGAATAGGGGCACATTAGGGTTCACTTAGGTCATTTAATCCACCGTTTTTGCAGAGACGACTCTGATTTGAGGGTCAAATCACCTTGGGGGCCAGTCTGTAGGCAATCGAGAGGCCGACCTATGAAATTAATGTGCCGTATTAGCAGATGCGCGGCTTTTTGTGTGGACAGTCACGCTTCGGGCGTGCATGCGCGCAAAACACGTTTTTGTCCCGCGCATGTGCGCGCATCAAGCTAATGTAAAGCACCTTTCAATTTTTGGTTACTTTGTATAGTTTTTTGCCCTTCTGGAGTGCTGTGAGATTAATTCAGTGCCATGAGTGACTTCATTGCTGTTTTGATGATGTGGAGTTCTTGTCGCCATGTGCAGACAAAATTTCAGTGATAACATGGTGGATAATTTCATGGATTTAACCATCAAGATATTGGCGTTTGAGGACTCGGGGTTTCCCCTAGGTGGGGGTGGTTGTTTTTGCACAACCAATTATTGTTGCTGGGGGGGAAAAGGGTTTGTTAACACTATAGGTGTAGAAAAGTATGGGCCTCGTTCGAGATATTGATGGATTTCAGCGAGACAAGGACAATCTTTGGTGAAATGATCCTCTTTATAGATCATGCAGGGATATTTGGCCATTCATTTAGGTTTACCCTTAGCATTTTTTCTTGTTTCTTGGGGCCCGACTGCTCAAAAGAGTTTTTATTTTCTTATTGTTGATACCTTTCATTTTTCCTCCGAATGGCTGCGGGGTTTTGGGTGTGGTGGATTGCACCGAATTAACCTTGGAGGTTTGGGAAGGGGGATTCATTGGAATGCTTGTGTGGATAGATGAATTGGGATTGATAGCTTTATTTAGTGGGTTTTACTACCTAGTCATATGACCAGATGAATTAGTAGAAAAATGACCAATCATACCATCGGCATGGGGTTTGGGTTACAATTTGGTTGGGATGTTTGATGGTTGAGGAGCATGGGGAATCAAGTCGTATAACATGCCAAACCGAGAATATACTAAATGTAGATATTGGGCATGAGATATGGCTTGTTCCTCTATATAAACACGTCCCATGGAGACATATCATGCGATAGGTGGAAGAAGAGACTTGGTAAACCAATCAACAAATAGTTAGTTGAGAATTGTGGATTTAATTAGTCATCACCGACATCACCGCTCATGAATGTGATCAGAGATATGGGTGGAGGTCGATTGGTGTAATGATGTTAAAATATCAGTACCGGTTTAATATATATTTGGTAATTGGAAGTGTGTCAAAAAATCCATAGCAAGGGAATTAAAGCCATCAAAGGAGTTCCACAACAATTCTATATACCATTTGGTTGCGACTCCTGTAAGAGTTCGCTAGAAAAGTCGTAATCAGATGGAATCATCCATCAAGGAGTTCGAAGAACAACATAGGTGGAAAGTCATTACGTGATTCTTTGAATATTCTCTAGGATTTCCATCAAACTTTGGAATATCAGAAGGGAGTTTAGCAGAAATCAGGGGCCAGAAAGGGGAATGTTGTATGGGATCATTAGTTAATCTTTAAATATTAGGAAAAAATTAAGTTTCCAAAAATAAAAGTTGTTTATTGACCTGTGTAGGTGGATTATGTGGTCCTCCTCCATATGGGTGTTGTTATGGAGGTCCTCCTCCATAAGGTGGTCCGCCAAGGGGTCCTCCACCATAGGGTGATCCTCCTCCATAAAGTGGTCCCCCAAGAGTTTTTCCTCCATAGGAGGGTCCTCCTCTATAAGGTGTTCCTCCAACATAAGGCATTCCTCAACCATAAGGTGGTCATCCACCATACATTGGTCCCCTAGGAGGTTCGCCTCCATATGGTGGTCCCCCTCCATCGTGGGGTGTTCCTCTAGGAGGTTCTCCACCATAAGGTGGGCCTCTAGGAGGTCCTCTTGGTTGTGGAGGTTGGTTCCATACGCTATTATCTATTCCTAGATATGGATGGCCATACAGTAGGCTAGTGGTAGAGGGAATAGTCTGGCCCCATGATGGGTGTTTTTCGGTAGTTGGGGGTTGCCCTCCGGTTGATTGATTCCCCTAGAGTGAATATGGCCCTGAAAATGGGGGTTTCTCCCCAGTGGGTGGTTTCCCCCAGCTAGATAAAGGTTGGCTCCCAATAGTACAAAATTCCCCTATTAAAAAGGATCCAGAAGTCGAGGGTTGCCCCCCGGTAGGATGTTGACTAAACATTTGTTCTAGGTATAGGGGTTGTCCCCCAGTGAAAGGTTGGCTCATGGATATTTGTTGGAAAAAACCCATTAGTTGGCTTCCTTAAGGAGGTAATACTTATGATGAAGTTTTTTATCCAAAGAGGTTGGGATTGCCTCCTAAGAACAATGGGGTAAACAAAGTTTTCCCCCAAACGGGGGTGTAAAAGGTTTTGTTCTTGAAGGTGGTGATATAATGGTGGGGACAACATATGATATTGATTTCATTGTTGATGTTTGGGTTGCGATGATGTTTGGCTGAGCTAGTTGTGGTGTAGAGTGGATGGGGGAGGATTAAGGGAAATAAGTTTGGAATATATGGGAGATACTATATATGGGGGGGTGAGGGGTGCATGAAGAAGCACATGATTGATCAAGTCGCAAAAGTTTGAAAGAAAAGTCTATGATTATATATACTCTAGTGAGGATATCATGGGGTATTTCAAGGGTTTGCATAGGGTCAGATGGACCCAAAAACCTTGGTGGTGTGATGTAACCGTCTCATAAATTGATCTGTTGGGTTTCCATACTCACGATGTCTTCACAACGTACAAGAGATAAATGATGGTAATTGGTACCAATTTTAGGTTCTTCAGTGGATTTTACCTAAAGAAGGAGGGGACCGAAAGATTCAGTCAAGGGTGGATTTGTAGGGAGTACAAAACCTTCTCGAATGTTATCTCCTTCTCGGTGTTCAAGCAAGGGGATAACAACACTTCCAATCTCAAAGTGGTTTTCCTCTCGAGGGTGATCTTCGGGTGAGGTGGGAGGTAATAGTTCGTAATGTAGTAGACGAAAACCTAGCATCCTCCAAGATCGACACAAGTTTTTATCTTCTAGGATTGAGATATGACAATAACAGTCCTAAATCCAACTAAAGAAAAGAAGTATCATGCACTAAAAATATATAAATCAATCAAACAAATCGAAGATTCTCACCATGAGCTCACTAGTTGGTGATGAAATCCAACATTGTGGGAACATGTGAGAAGGGGTCGAGATAATTGGGTGGATTAGTTATATTGGCACCCTTCTTAATAGACTTACACCTTGACGCAAGCTTTCTAACAGTCTATCTGTGGGTTTCCCTCCAAGGATCCTGAGTGAGTTTGACCAATGTCTGATCTAGGTACGAAAAAGATTCCCCTTCGCCAGCAACTTGTGTAAGAGCCCTAGAGATTATGGTGACTAAAGTCACCAACTTGCAATCAACCTCTGGTCGGGTATATTTAATAGTCGGGTCTGAAAGTATGGGAAGGATATCAAGTCCAAAATTCCTCAAGAGGACTGAGAACAAGAGGAGTGAAAAAACTCCAGAGGACCCCAAATGGATTCACGATTCACAAAGTTCCAAGACCAAATGGAAATAATTGATTCTCAATAAGAATCCCCAATACACTATCATTCCACTACGTTTGGTTAAGCCTCAAAGGGGTAATCTTCATTTCCCAGCTACACACAACCTTGCGTGTAACCCTTGTGTGAGGGGGGGTCCCGACTATGCCTATATGAAAGTTGGATTTAAGAACTCTTTAATATTCTATGGTTATTTTTCATGGTCTTGAAAATTTTCGTACTTATCTTAGTCCAAAGACCATATACCTAGAATATTGTTGGTGTTGTTAGAAAATAAAAAGTCTAGTTAATTTTATTAGCATGTGTTCATTTTTAAGGATGTTCTTTAGTCAAAAGGTTGCGTGGAAGTGAAAATTATGATCTGAAAAGACTTGATTCCAAAAGGATGCAAAGGGATGAAATTTGAACTATTTTCTTTTCTATGAATCCTATTTATGAGAGGGACAAGAGTATCTTGATTTTTTATTTTTATAAAAGAAAATACCTTAATGCATATCGATTTCTATATATTCTTGCAACTAAGACAAAAGGACAATTTTTTCAACCAAACTTAGAGAATGATTTATGAGATTCCCAACCAAGCATAAATTGTTTCAATGAAATTTTAAAGTACTCTAGATGAAATGTTTGTTGTTTCTTTTGTTTTTTCAAATTACATGAACATGGAAAAAAAAATCTTCTTCAAACTTTGCTTTCAATCGACCATGTTTGGAAATGAATGAAGAACATGGAAGAAAAACAAAACCAAGCATGTAAATTTAAGGCGCACTAAAAGATTTTAAGTCTAAACAAAAATTTGAAAATTTCTCATATGATTTGGGAAATGAAAAACATTCAACCTAATGAAAGAAAGACTTATCTAATAAAATGGTAGACTTTGCAAGAAAAACTCTTCTTAGGCAGGTACAAATAACCTTATGTTGGTCTGAAAGGATTAAATTAAGTGATTTTGTTGGTACCTATCAATCACATAAGATGGCCACAAAAAGAATATAATTGCATAAATTTAAAAAACAATTGACGCAAAATCAAAGAGACACTCTTAACACATGCCTGAAGTGTTAAAGGAAGCTAGTCTAAAAGGGTCTAGCTGAGGTTTCTTAAGGATAACGTATTCAAAAATCAAAATTAGGGGTTCGGTCACTCCCTGCAGAGGGAGACATTACGACTGGGTCGCGACCCAAAAAGAGACCCAGTGCGATAAAAAAGTGTGGTCTCCCTAGGTAGGCTTGGAAGAAGAGATGGTCATTTCTTCAAAGGTAGGAAACCATAACTAGGAAGGCTTTGGTCACTCTGTGGATGGGTAAGTCGCGACCAACTCAGAGAACAAAGAAAAATCTAGATCTGGGGTGAGATGTATCAGATCCAAGATAGTGGTTTCTTAAACTAAACTTGGGAAAATCCATAACAAAGTATGGTAATTATATCAGGACATTTAATGGATAACACTCTTAGAAATAAATCATTTAAATAAGGAAGAAACACACATGAGATGCAATCTCCCTAGTATAGTCACTAGTCTGTTGTAGGGATTTTATACCCTGGAGGAGTTGAGCTCCCTTAGGCTCTTCCTATACCTAAGACATGAACATAGATAGGAGCAAAGGATGCTTCTAAACTTGATAATATGTCATGATATACAAATATATCAATTCTATACCAATGAACACACAACATTATATGAAAAATCCTTTATAGGGAAACATCCAACATATCTTTTATTAATCAAGTAAGCAATATTACAACTTATAGGTGTAAACTGAAGAGATATATTTCCTCCAAGCACCTTGCACATGCCTTGGCACAAAAATTCTAGAGTAAATTTGTTAGTTACTTCTCCCTTTTCCCATGGAAATGGATTGGTTCTTATAGGGATTTAGAGATAATTCAATATGGTTAATGGGATAAGATATTCAGGCTTATACTGGAAGCCTTCTCAAGACTAAACCTTGCGAAATTAGAGAGAGGTCTCATACATCACAACCAAATCCAAAAAATGGAGCTTCTAGGCTCGGTCATGACCTAAGAACACAAACAGAGCGACCCAATCACGACTTGGAATTATAGAAAGAGAGACCAACCCTTTCAATCGCGGGATTGCTAATTGACAAGGGCGACCGAAGGGATATTAGGATAGAAACTCAATGGGAAGATGATGAAAGATGTATGAATTGAGTAGGTGACCTCTATGATATGATGTCTCAGTGGTTAGGGGGTTAATAATTTTATAACAAGCCCCTAGGAGGATTACACTTTAGATAGAGAGAGAGAATCTTTGGAGATGATAGAAGCATGCATATAGGGGGAGCGATGGTCATAGGGGGAGCATGAGCATGTGCATATGCCTAAGTGTTTCCATCAATGAAAAAGGGGGAGATTGTTGAAATATTGTTTGTAATTGATGTCAACCCTTGAAGACACCCCAACGATGTGTTTTTTGTAACCGAAGTTGATTGAGGAATATTGACATGAAGGAAAATGTTGATGTAGGTTAGAAAATCATAGACGGATATTCCTCATCATTTTATCTTCAGTGATATATGGTACAACATGTAGTTACTCACAATTGAGGATTTATGTCCTTGTGAAGTTCGAAGCCCCGACGAATGGTCATGAAGCCCCTAGTTGGTTACAAGTCAATTAATGAAAGCGTGAAGTGGTTGTAAAAATAAATTCAAGAGGACACAAGAACAAGGAAAGAGGTTACCTACCACAACTATAAATACTCTTCAAGGAGTCTTTCACAAGCACATTCACTCACTTATTCTATTGAATATATTCTAGTGAAATAGTGATGTATTTGGAAATTTAGTGACAGAGGAATTTGAGGTAGCAGAAAGAGAGGAGTGTGGGAGTTTTGGGGTTGCAGAGGAGAGAAAATTTTGCAGAGGAAAACTTAGTTTGGTTATCCCCCATGTGTCATAACACTAGTTTCCCGTGAGGCATCCCCGTAGGTTGTAGTATGCCTATCACACAAGGCCCCACAAGATAGGATGTCTTAGTCCTGCAAGGACAAGACAAGTTTGTGGGAAATTATAGTACCGGGCCCTTGAAGATAGAAGATAACTTATAGATCATCATTTCAGTTTTTTATGTTAGCTACAACGGTATTGGTATGTTTGTGTACTTTTTCTGAAGGTTATTCTTGATTATGATGTGGTGTATGGTTGAGGCATACTTGGCATATTTATGATGGTTTGACACATGATTAAGGTACATCTTGGATACATGATTGAGTAAGGTATTCTGGTATATCTAGTTCAATATTTGGCATGGTTCATATATTTGAGAAGATTGTTCATGGTTCATGTATCCACTTGATGTATGGTAGTATATGCATAAGGGAAATTCATTGGTTCTTCATTGATGATATGGTACATGTATATTATTGATTGATTCTATGGTATATTGTATAGGTTGTATTCATGTTTGGCATATGGTACATTATTTGCTACTTATCATTGATATTGTAGTTGTTATTTTTCATGATTGATGCATATATGTTGGTACATAGTTGACACATGATATTGTACAGGTTTTGGTATAGCACAGGCTGATGGTATAGGCTATAGGTTGATGATACAATGACAGTAACATGGTAGATATAGTTACATGTTGATGATACAGTGATAGTGATAGTGGTAGTGATAGTGACAGTGGAAGTGATTGTGGTAGTGACAGTTGGTATATGTTGGGACCTTTGTTTTTGGATTTGAAGATGCACAAGAAGGACTACAATCCCAGTTTTGGTTTAAGACAAGTTGTGCAAGATACAGAAGAATATGGATAGTGGAGAAAGTAAAATAAATAGAAATCAGCTGCGGAAAGGGATAGCACAATGCCAACGAGGCAAAATCAGTTATAACAAAAAAAGAAAGCATGTGAGCCAAAATCCAAAAGATCCCACTCAACCTATATGTATGAGATGCATATGATTGTAAATGGTTATATGGGTTAGTTGATTTGGATGAGATAGAGGCGCATACAGATTAGAGGTTTTGTGAATGTAATTTGTACATAGTATTGAGGTAAAGGGTAGATAGAGCTCTGCGACATGAGTCTGGAGTCAGAAGTCTTTAACAGAGTACTAATTTGTACCTTTGAGATTGTATCTGATGATTTATGAGGATAGATGAAGAAGAACCCAATATTTTGAAATATAATGTGTCATTCTGTGTTTATGCTTATGCATTGTGTCTTGTTATAATCCTAAATTGCACCAGAAATGCATACTTGGCATCAGGCCATTTCACTTTCTATCTTTTCCAAGCCATCATTGAACATATCTTATAAAAAAGTCATTTTCTTGAAGATGTACGCGCCCTGCACCACTACTTCCCATGTACACACGCTTGTTGCACCATTACAACCCACATACACTCACAAAAAGAGAGAAAAATAAAAATTGCAAAGGGATACGGGATTTTGGGCGGTTACTAATCATTTGACCGCCTATAGCTGATCTCCCAACCGAATACCTATATTTTTGGACTATAAAAGAAGGTGTGGGGGTCCCATTTCAAAGAGAAGCATGAGAGAAAAGAAAATTTTCCCATTTCAATATCCCCTCTTTGCCCCAATATTTTGCAACCACATTGTGAGTTTGATCCAAAATTCCCTTTTTTAGCCCTTTTTTCCTCCATTGCAAATCCTTGCCATTTACCTAGAGAGAACTGAAGAGGAGAATAATACATGGAAGCAGTTGGTACATGGTGAAGAGGACCGAGTTCAAGGAGAAGTTGTTGATCTTATATTGTAACCGACTTTGTGATATTAATACAAAGAAATACTTTTTTCGTCCTACCAAATGATGTCTTCAATCTTCATGATTTATTTTCATTTTGGTTATGATATCTAACCCACTAATCCATATGTATAATGCATTCTTGTAGTTTCTTGTTTGTCTTTTGATGAATACAGTTCAGCCTTGGGAGGAGACTTGCAGTCAGGAAACAACCAAGCACAAAGTGATCGACACCAGATGCAAAGTTTAAGGTAGGACTACCGGATCCCTCTACTTTTCTTTTTATGTATGATTGTGGGTTAGATATCATAACCAAAATGTAAATAAATCATGAAGATTGAAGACATCATTTGGCGGGACGGAAAAAGTATTTCTTTATATTAATCTCACAAAGTCAATTACAATATGAGACCGGAAACTACTCCTCAAACTCAGTCCTGGGATCCTTTTCACCATGCACCAATTGCTTCCATGTATTCTTCTCCTCTTCAGTTCTCTCTAGGGAAATGACAAGGATTTGTAATGAATGAAAAAATCATTGAAGAAGGGAATTCTGGCTCAAACTCAGAATGTGGTTGCAAAATATTGGGGCAAAGAGGGGATATTGAAATGGGTAGAGTTTCTTTTCTCTCGTGCTTCTCTTTGAAATGGGACCCCAAAACCTTTTTATAGGCCAAAAAGATAGGTATTCGGTTGGGGGACCGACTAAAGGTGGTCAAATGATTAGTAACAGTCCAAAAGCACGTATCCCTTTGCAATTTTTAGTTTTCTCATATTTGTGAGTGTATGTGGGCTGTAATGGTGCATCAAGAATGTGTACGCAGACAGTAGTGGTGCAGGGCGCGTACATCTTCAAGAAAATGGCTTTTTAGAAGAGTTGTTCAATGATGGCTTGGCAAAGATAGAAAGTAAAATGGCATGATGCCAAGTATGCATGTCTGGTGCAATTTAGGGTTATAACAGTATTTACAATACTTCTTTATTCTTGATGGGATCCATATGATGTATTTGTGTATGGATTATTTTCACAACTTAAGTATCTTTAGGTCCAGTATGCATGAGTTCAGATCTGTTCTGTAGTTAGTCTATCTTGCACAATATCATGGTGAATCTTGAAGTCTCTGGGAACCCACATAAATATTATCCTTACCCTTCCCTATCCTTCTGTCTTGGTTGCACTTTAGATGAGACTTCTTCTTTTCAGAGGAGACTAAAATTCCAGTGCTCTAGACTACATGGTACCTTTTGTTGGTAACCTGAGAAGGACCCTGGTCTAATTAATTCCATGCAAAAAAATTGGTTTCGTTGCTTGGACCCACATTAAAAGGGAACCCATAGGGAGAATGCTTCTGTGGATTCTAAGATCTAATATTCACCACTGGTGGGAGACAAATTGTGTAGCCTTCATATGGAAAGAAACAGAGTTGAGAGGAAAATCTATGAAAGATACATGAGAGGTAGTCTTTTACTCAGAAAGATCAAGCGACTACTATGAGATAATTTGAGTTAAGTTCCCAGAAAAAATTTCCACTAGACAGATAGGCTCCAAGAAGCTTCGTAATTCCAGGAACGAGTCAAGATATACACTTGGGACACATAAAAGATCTCAACACTTCATAGGTTGTATTGTATGTTAACGCGAGCAATCAATTTCTAGGTCAATACCACATTAGAAGGATACATTATCGAGTTTGCAGTTGAGAATCACCAATTGTTTTCATGAGCAGAAGCAGATTTCAAGAAAGATGCAAGGAGAAAATAGTTGAGAGAAATCCCCCTATGGATTAAGGTTTTCTTGATGGAAGAGAGGATGTTGACTATGTCCCCAATTGAGATGGCAGCGTAAACACCCTTGCTTGGGGTAGGGTGAGTTTTGGGTGGAGTCATGGCCTAAGAGAGGGGAGAGGTTTCTTTGAAAAATGGGGAAGCAACAAGGAATGGAATCAAGATATGAGAGAGCCTTGAAAAGAGTCACCATAGTTGAGAATTGGTGCCGCAGTAAGATAAATAAAGAATCCAAAAATTCTGATAAGTTGCGGAAAGAAGTTTGACTAGGAGAAGTATAGGAAGGATAGATGGAAGAGTTGCAAAATATGAGAGGAAAAGAGAGACTGGTCAATGAAAGATTAAATGAGAGAGAATCACAGAGAGAAAGAAGTCCCTAGGAGGGTGGACAAAAAGAAAAAGGTGTATAAGCATGAGAAGAAGAAGCTGACATGGATCTTGAAGAAGAAAGATAATATCTAGCCCCGATGCCAGGAAATATTGGGAATCTGACTGAAGAGACCACTCCAGAGGATGAGAATGAGACCCCCGAGATCAAAGAAACTCACCCTGAAGCCAGTGGTACCAACCCCAAATCACCCATACCCCAAGTGTATTTTATACAAGAAGTAAATTATATACTACCTTGTTATGCTATTTTCATTCTAGTACAGCCAGTTAGTTAGTCACAACCGAGAAGCGTGAGTACTAAGAAGATATTTGGATCCATTGGTAGGTCGCAACTAGGACCGTTAGGTTTTATTTTGGTAGGCGAAGTAAGATCAACAATGGTTGGTAACGCAGGAGGTTTGATTGCTCGATACAAAGAATTCTATATTAAAGGAGATGAATATGTTGAGCAACATTGGTTCTTATGTGAAGCAATCTGGAGGACTAGAGGGACTCTGAATGCGAATAAATTGGTGGAGTTCCAAAATTCCTTGAGAGGTCGTGATCTCAAATGGTACATGAAGGTTATTGAGCCAGGATTTCCATGAATGCAAGGTCAAGCGTTCACAGTTGACCATGTACGAACAAAGTTCATAGTGGAGTTTAAGCTATCTCAGTCAGAACAACAAGCTTTGTCTGAGTTGTGCAAGATTCAACAAAGAGAAGGTGAATCATCCTAGGAATATAGCCACAAGTTTAAATATTCTATAGGGAGGTTAGCGCATACAATTCATGAGGAACATCAAAGAGGATGGTATATTTAGGGATTTCTACCTCTGACATAGATTTCGTTAACGCAACAATGGATAGCCACTTTGACAGATGTCTTTGAACAATCAATGAATATTGAAGCCATGGAAGGATATCTCAGAATCATAAGAGTGACCAGATCCCTAAAAGATGAAAATTTGGTGCAACTAAAAGGGAAAATATCAACGCTTATAGAGAATATTCAAGAATTGATGATACCCAGGCCAGGATGACCTCAAGTTTGGTGTACCATATGTTACTCAAAAGGACATCTGGTGAATGAATGTCCATGAATGAGGGGAATGGGACCTCCTCAGAATATGATGGGACCTTCACCAGGACCCATGAGAGGAGTTGCACAGGTATTTATGAATTTACCATTCCATAACCCAACCCCATACCATGAATTTCTAGGTAGTCAAGCAATGCCATCAGTTGAGTATTGCAAGATTTTTTGAATCCATCGGCATGGGCCAAGATAGTGCCCCATTATTCATAAGTATTCAACATTACCGAATATTGTGCATTGTGAGTTTTGTGCATCTACCACACATACTACCAATCAATGTAGAGAATTGGATGCACTTGTGGATAGGCTGGATTGAACAACATTCAGGGTGAATGAAACCCCTCAAGGACTGGGAAGAGGTCGAGGAGGTGGAGCTGGAGGAGACTTCAAAGGAGGAAGAATTAGGGGAAGAGGATGATGTAGATGCCACCACTGTGATGAGAAAGGCCACATGGCTAGATATTTTCCTCATCTGAGGTGGCCATGGTGTTCTCACTGCAGAACCAAAGGGTATGCAACTGAAGACTGACCATAACTAATTGAAAAATGGGAGGATTAGGTACGTCAACGAGGAACTAACCTCATCATTTTGTAGATAAAGAGAGTTATTAAAGGGAAACTTCCCAACCTTAATATTGTTAATCAAGGAGGGGCAAAGACTGGTTCAAATGTTGACAATTTTCCTCAAATCCAAAAAGCAGCGCCTAAGGAAGACATGTACGATCCTATGAAACAAAAAATATTCTTTAAAGATACTATAGAAGTAGTTCAGAATATCCTTGGCCTTGGGATTCCAGAGAAACCTCTTCAGCCTATTGTTTACCCTAATATTGTGCAAGTCCCTGCTTCACCCCCTGCACCCAAAAACCTTGTAGTCCTAATGAGACAACTTAAGCAGTCACAAAATGTAGTTGAATTATGGTTTTAGTTTTTTTTTATATCCTTGGGAATGACCAATTGACAGAGAAGTTGTGCAATGCATTGTACCTAGTTCTAGGGAATGAAGAATCTCCATAAACAAGAATAACAACTAATCTTCCTGAGAATAATACTTAGAGAGTGCAAAGAAGGAAAGTATGATCTAGAAAAGAGTTTATATTAATAGCCCAACTAGATGATTTTGATATTAATGATGTTATGTTGTATCTAGGATTTGATGTTAATATATTTCCTAAAAATACTTGGGAAGCCTTAGGAAAACCCTAGTTGACGTATTCCCCAATCCAACTAAGAATGGCCAATCAATACTATATTTTCCCAATAGGAATACTAGATAATGTGGAAATAGATGTTGCGGGAGTGAAGATTGTAGCTGATTTTGAGGTGATCGAAATCATGGGGGATAACGACCCTTATCCTACACTACTTGGTATTGATTGGGCTTACGAAAACTATGCAGTGATTGACCTAAATAAAGATACTATGACATTTGAGGCAGACAAAATAAAATTAGTTCAATCCTTGGATCCATATGTAGGCCCTCGATACATAGAGCTAATGGAAAACAATATGGAGGGAGAAGAATTGGATTAGTTGTACACTGTAACAATAGGAACGAGAGAAGACTACATAAATCCTATTGTTGATGGATCAGTAAGTTGAAGGAGCATACAATCAGTGGACGAAGATTCAGAATTGGCATTTGAAAGTTGGCAACAAAGTTCATATAAAATATTTTCAAGAAGATGCACAACTGGCAGGGAAACTAGATGGGTTGGAACTGAGGTCATAGAACACCCAATATATGATGGTAACTCATAACTTGACAATTTTTTGGTTAGCATGGAAGAAAATATAGTGAAATATCAAAGGATCTTAGTGTTGGATTTATCCCTCCAGGACACCGCTGCCAGATGGTGGACTAATCTTAAAGCCTTAGTTGGGAACTGGGATGATGTGAAGAAAACTATCCAATATAGATTTCAAGATAATGAGAAGCTGGAATCAGAAATGCAGATGGATTTCTAGGTTGCACAACTGTTCAAAAGACAGTCCGATCCTAAAGAACATATTGAACAATGTGTGAAACAGTGGCAAGTTGCAGAAATGCCATCTCTCTTCTAGGTTCAAGTATTTCCCCATTCACTAGGTCCAATTCCGAAATCTTTGTACATACATGAAGAAACCATAAGACAAACCAATGACTAGTAGACGTTGGTAGATCAATTTTACAAGAACTTCTCTTTTACAAGTAAGTAACCTGAGTTTGAATTAGTCCTGCAAAGAATTAAAGAATTCCTTTTTACATATAATGGTAAACAAAAATCAGACCTAGTGGCATGCACAAGGCATAGCCAACAACTTCAATCTAACCCTCACCTAAACTTGGATGAGAGACCTATAGAATGTTATAAGATTGAGAAGAATTTGGAAATCCCAAATGATTTAGAAGAATTGAGAAACTTAGCCATTAAGTAGACATAAGGAAGAAAAGAAATATAGAACATCATACCTAGCCAGACTGATGGTTCTTATAATCAATCATTGAAGTTGCACAAAGTCAATATAGGGACCACATAGAAACCTAAGATAGTTATGGCGGGAGACTATTGGGATGAGCAGATTGGTCAAGAAATACATATTATGTTGCGAGAGTATGAGGACTTGTTCCCAAATACATTTTCAAAGCTAAAAGGCATTAAAGGAGCTATGGGAGAGATGAAAATTGAACTAAAACTAGGATCAAAGCCCGTAAGGGATAGGCCATATCTCTTTAACCTCGGAGTGAAAGAGAAGGTTAAGAGGGAAATCGAAAAGATGCTAGAAGCTGAACTTATTTTTGCAGTTGAAGAAGCAGAATGGGTTATCCCAATAGTCATCCAGAGAAAGAAAGGCACATAAGACATGAGGGTCTATGTAGACTATAGAAGCCTTAACTCTTCCTGTGTGCATGACCCGTTCCCAAAACCTTTTACCGATGAGGTGTTAGAACAAGTTGCGAGGAAAGAGTCTTACTCATTCACAAATGGATTTTCAGGGTATCACCAAGTAAGGATTGTTGAAGAAGACAAAAAGAAGACCACATTCATAACATAATGGGGGTAATTTTCATATAATGTGATGCCATTTGGCCTAAAGAATTCCCCTGCAATTTTTTCCCATATTGTAAGAGCATCTTTCCGAGAATTTATTCACAAGTTTATAGAAGTCTGTATGGATGATTGGAAGGTATACAATCTACTCAAGTAACATGTAGTTCTACTACATATGATGTTTGATAGACATAGAGAATTGCATATATCGTTGAACCTTAGAAAGTGTATCTTCTGTGTACCACATGGAAATTTTTAGGCCACATAGTATGTTGAGAAGTAGTACTGGTAGACCCAGCCAAAGTTGCAGTTATTGTGAACATGTTGCCACCGACGAGTGCTAAGCAGTTGCACTCCATGTTGGGGCACACATGGTATTATCGTAGGTTTATCAAAATATATTCAAATATCACTGCACCTCTGGAAAATATACTAAATAAGGACGAAGTGTTCCAATGGACCCTAGAATGTGATAAAGCATTCGATATCCTAAAGGATAAGCTCAACACAACACCTATTCAGATATTTCTAAACTGGGAAAATGAATTTCATGTGCACATAGATGCATTAGGTATTTCCTTGGGAGCCATCTTAGTGCAACCAAGAGATGGAGCCATCGATAATCCTATCTATTTTTCTAACAAGAAGTTGTCTCAAGATGAGCGAAAGTATACAACCAATGAAAGGGAGGTTTTATCCATGCTCTATGCTTTGCATAAGTTTAGACATTATTTGTTAGGCTCTCATTTTAATTTCTTTATTGATCATTCTACATTGAAATATCTAGTTAACAAACCTGTTCTGGAAGGAAGAATTTGTCAATGGTTGCTACCGTTTGAGGAATTTTCTTTTGAAATGATCTTTAAGTCTGGAAGATGAAGCATCGGGCTTGATCACCTATCTCTATTAGAGTTAGGAGAGTGGTGGAGTAGTCAATAATCAACTCCCAGATACAGACCTGTTCTAGTTTGAGTCCATACCAGAATACCTGGAAGACATCATAGTCTTCCTAAGTACAGGGGCCTACCCAGAAACGTACTTCACAACTTAGAAATGTCATATGGTGGTTATAGAAATGGACTATCAATTGATTGCAGGGAAATTGTATAAATTGGGACTAGATAGTATCCTCTGGAGATGTGTCTTAGATCATGAAAGACAAGACATATTGTGGGAGTGCCATAGTGGAGTTGCGGGAGGTCATGTTGGAGGAAAGGCCACTATGCAGGAAGTCCTCCAAGCTAGACTATGGTGGGCCACACTCTTCAAGGTTGTAGAGACATATGCTAGATCTTGTGAAGTTATTCAAAGAGTGGGTAAGCCATCACGATGAGATGAAATTCCTCTTCAGTCGGTTCGAGTGCTACAAGCATTTGAGAAATGGGTGGTTGACTTCATTGGGCCGATCAACCCCACAACTAAGCATTGAAAGGCTAGGTATATTATTACTACAATTGATTTCCTTACACATTGGGCTGAGGTGACAATTGTCCAAGATTGTTTGACTGATATTGTTGCTAGGTTAATTTTTGAAAATATTATCACTCGGTTTGGATTTCCTAGGAGTCTAACCAGTGATCAGGGAGGTCATTTTATCAATAGTACAATAGAAAACCTTATATTAGAGTTCTTGATCCAACATCATAAAAGTAGTCCCTACCATCCGAAAGCCAATGGAACAGTGGAAGCATTTAACAAGATCCTTGAGAGAGGATTGACAAATATTTGTTGTGCAAATAGGGAGGATTGGGATGAAATAATTCCCGCAGTTCTATGGGCTTACAGGACAACCACAAATAAAATCCACAAGTATACTCCATTTCATCTAGTTTATGGGAAAGAGGTTGTGGTACTTGCATAATTCATTACTCCAAGTTTGTACATTGCACAGATTACACACATGTCAAAGGATGAATCAGTTGCAGAGAGGCTCATGGACTTACAATAACTTGAAGAAACCAGATTTTTAGCAAACTTTCATCAGTTAGTTGAGAAAGAGAGGCATAAATCTTGGCATGACAGACACATTAATAGAAAAGTATTTGTGTAAGGAGATAAGGTCCTACTTTATGACAGTCGGTACAAGAAACATCCAGGCAAGTTGCACATGCATTAGTTGAGTTCATTTATAGTTGTAGAGATCCAAACTTCAGGAGAAATTCAAATCATGCAACTGGATGGTATGCTACAACCAGGATGGGTGAACGACGCTCGCTTGCAACCCTATATCTCTTAGAACTAAGCTAAATGAATGTTTCTCTAGTCCAAATGAGAATATATAGTAGTTATATTTGAGTTGTTTTCTTTCAATTTATGTGAATTTAGATAATAAAGTCAAAGAGTGCATTGTTGCACCACAACATGTAGTTCATTTTTTTGTCTAAGTGTTGTTTGATGCAAAACTGCTTACTCAACAACGTCGGATCAGAAGAGCTACAAAGATATTAATGACAGTCATTAAATATGAAAGGGACCCCTTTGTAGTCGAAGGGAGAGAGAATATGGACACAATCCTAGTCCATGTGTCACACGAACCCAGTTCAGTGACAGCCTTTATTACTGCTACAATACCCCGTCCAAATTAGGTTAAACCCTAAAGCCGCGATACACAAAGATGCCATCGATATTCGCGCTAGGATTCTCATCCAATAAACGGTAAGTTCTGGAATCAACCACTTCCCTGACGAAATTTCCAAGTAAATGCCAAGATCACCTGAGATATTTACTCTGTTAACCAGTCTCGTCGAACAACTCAGATCCAAGTTGCATATATAGGGTAATGATGAATAGCATTTATTACAGAACTTTCTGGCTAAGCCCGGGTATAAAGTTTTGTTAGTTTGGTGTAGGATGCATTGTTTCCAGGAGAGAACTTAGATATTTGCAAATTTTGAAACATGAACAAGACTATGTAATGCCTCGACCTATAGCCGTGATCCCTAATCCCCATGTCACCTGCTGAATTTGCGAATAGTTCAGACTCATAGTGCCAAGAGCTATAGGGAGCTGAAGTTCCATTTCAAAGGATGTAGTACTAGATGAGCCTTGTGACCCCCGGGTTGAGATTGTGGGTGATCTCAAAGGAAAGGTCAATCAATTCAAGCTCCTTGACCTCGACTTGATAGAAAAAGTCTTGTTCCCTCAAATGAACATTGAAGTATTTTGGAGTGTCAGTCCAGACGAGTTAGGAGGCATGCAATTTGTGCCAAATCCCAATTTTATTAATTTGTTCAAATCTACCATCATGAACCTGAGGGAGTTATCGGTTTTCAACACCACTGGGGAAGTTGCGAGCTGTACCAAGTTTCTTATCAGTAGGGTACATGATAGAAGCCTGTGGTTGGAAAGGAGATATCCAATCCATGTAGAAGACATTGACCAACTTACAGGACTATCCATATAAGGGGAGGATGTGTGTTGCACCTTTTTTGTCACCTTGGTGAGCAAATAAGAGGTGCTTGCATGCCCAGTTGGGTCTTGCTGAGTATGACAACTGTAGAGGAAAGAGTTAGAGAAAGAAAAACAAAACTATAAGAAAGAATTAAACTAATACAAACTAAAATCATAAGCATAGGGACATAGAGATAACAAAAACAAAAAGACCCATGTCACCAATGTTTTTAGGCTGATCTATTGATGAAATCAAAGCACCAAAAAGAAAGGGGACTACAAGTCCCTTCTTCCTCCAAGGGAAGGCTCTTGGACCCTCTTAAGCTTGCTCTCCTTACAACAAAGAAAATGAAAATAGTGGTGAAAGAACTCTTTGCAAATCCACTCAATGGAGAGGTGGATTGCTCAATGAAATGGTGCCAATGTGTTCTTGTCAAGGAAGGAGTCCTTAAAACAATCTAGGCAGCATAACATTACTTAGAATTCCTTGAGAAAATGAGGTGCATTCATGGCTTTTTATAGCATTGCTTTGGGATTTTCTGTAACTGCTTTGTAGTGTGAAAAGAGGCCATTTAGGGCATTATTAGGTCTTTGACCAACCCACCATTCGGATCCAACCCGAATTTGGAGGTCAAATCGGCTTCGGAGCTGAACCATAAGTGGTTGGGAGGCCAACCACATTCATAAATGCGCTATTTAGCAGGTGTGCGGATTTTTGCGCTAACAACCGCGCATCGTGCATGTATGCGTGCATTCTACGTTCTTGTTCCGCGCATGTGCCCATGCGCCCAATGTCTGCAAAGCGCTCTTCAATTTTTCACTACTTTGTATAGTTTTTTCCCTTTTTTGAATGCTGTGAGATTAATTCAGGGCCATGAATGACTTCATTACTGTTTGACGATGCTGAGTTCTTGTCGCCATGTGTGGACGAAATTTCAGTGATAATAGATGCCCTCTGATGGATGAGGTTAGCAGCATACGTATAGCCGAAATCCATCAATGTTTCTTCTACTGAGAATGTTGTTGTAAGATAGAGAAATAGTGGGATCATTCAGAGCAATCCGTTGGAGAAAAAAGGAACCGGTAGGACCCGACCTTCTATGAGGTTCGTAAAATAGAAAACTGTGTACAAACGAGGCGGGCATGCCCCATGCTCATGTTATGTAACTTTGAAAAAAGATGACTGAAGTGTTGGTGTAGACAACTATAGCGCCATCGGGGGCGGTGATGAGAAAGGTAGTAGACAATTATGCAAAGGAACATACTCTGAATAATAGGCAATGATCGTGGTAATAAGTATCGACGATGATGCGAGCATTGATGGCCCTACCAAGTTCAGAGGTCTTTGGCAAATGATAGAAATAACTGCAATAGTCGCAAAGTAAGACCCACCATAACATGAGAAAGTGTTGGTGTCGAATGTTATGGGGGCCAACGATAGTAGGGAGCAATGGTGTTTCACCCTGTGCCATTCGAGATCTCTCAGAGAATGAGAATCAAGATACTGTCGCCCTTCTGGAAAATTGTGCTGATGTCGAAAAAGGGGAACACGACTCCCAGAGGTAAAGGGCTTCGTGGAATATATTGAGGTGAGGAAGCGACAGAGGTACATGGACGAAGTCAAGCAGCGGGAAGACTCAAGACTACCCTTGGTTGGAGGATGTATGAGATAAAGAGTGGCCGCAACTGTGTAACAAGGTCAAGTGTCAGGGGGATGACAAGACCGATGATAAGTTGTGCCAGAGGTGGGACAAGGTGAACAAATTCAGAGGGTAGAGGTAAGTGACCTGTGGAGTATGCTGAAGATATGGACGATGCCGGTAAGGTTAGATGATAAGTAATGCTCCAACCAAGGGTGACATGGGTTGCGTGTGGCCAAAAGGAAGTAAGCAAGTCGCCAAAGGTGACGAAAAAAAGAGAATGTAATGACTGGAAATAAAGGCGTTTGTACAATAATTAACGAATAATTTGGGGAGAAATGTACAAATACAGAAACGAGTGCCCCAGTGTGATATGGGTGGCCCATGGAGGGAAAAATTTTGTTGGAAAACTGATGAAGGGTGGGGGCCCCATTGGTGAGTTTCTGTATGAGGTAGGTGAAATGAAGGTAGTTTCGCAGATGGGCAAACTGATTGTGGATGAAATGAAGGGTTCATGATACTGCAGAGGTGCAGGTAAAAAATAGAGTTGTAAATAGATAATCTGGGAGTCCGTGTGGGAAAGCTAGCAAAATGAGGAGAAGGAGTATGTGGTTGATTCGCGACATGATGAAAGATGATTGGGACTCCCATCCCTAAAGGGTAATGAAGAACAACATGAGTGTCAAAAGTGCCAAAAGGTGCTATCAATGGGACAACTCATGTGGGTAAGAATGTTACCGGGTAACAGTACCGAAGGTGAAAATGAAGGCATGGGTACTGCAAAGCTGGGAATGGGGATCCTAGAGGCCAATATCAGAGGGTGTGACTGGAAATGTAAATGCGATATAGCAGGAAAGACTACATGTCAGTGCTAAGTATATACCTGAAGGGGTTGTGTCGATGGATGATGAGCAAGTACCTGCACACATAAAAACCAAATACCCAAAGTGAACAACATCTAAAGAGAATCAAAGATATGAGCATGTATTTGATAAATGTGACTATGCACGTGCATACCTGACCATGATATGAAAAAAGGTGCCCCAGGGGCTCAGGATGAAAAGCGACCCGGGGAGTGCTGTGATGTAGGTGACGGGATGTTGATCCCGTGGCTGAAGACTGTTTGGAAAATGGACACCTTGGGCTCCCGGAATGGTGAGTGGAAGTTTGGAAAAAGGCCTATATATAGCTGTAGGGCCCACATTGCCACCTCATTTGTACTTGTTGCAATAGTGAGTGGACAAGTAGTTTTCATAGGAGATTTGTAGATTCGGGGAGGACGAGGCAACCGATTGAGGATTTGTGAGTATCAGGTTAGTGGTCTGATCATCCTGCATAGAAATAGGTTTTCAATTTTTGGGCAGGGCTTGTACAAAGGGCCGTACAGGGGTATTAGGGGGTGTGGGCCCCACATGTGTGGGCGATTCGGTGATAGGCGCGCATATGTGCACCCCTGTACATCGAATATATGTGCATGGGTGCATGATAGGGAGAATTTAAGGCACGCCCGAAGGGCGCGCCTGTGAGTTGAACAGGCGCGCCCTAGTGTGCCCCTGTGGGTTTGACAGGCGCACACCTGTGCGCGTTTGTATTGTGAACAGGTGCACGGGAGGGTGCACCTGTGAAGCAAACAAGTGCGCACTGATGCACACTTGTGCAGTGTACAAGAACGCATATATGTGCGCCTGTGTAATGAACAGACGCACCTGTGTAATGAACAGGCACGCATGTGTGCGCGCCTGTGGGTAACAAAAACCGTGCCTAGGAGGCAAGGTTGAAGGGTAAAAAATGAGTCTTTTTGATGTTGTTGATGGTTGCATGAGATGATATAGGACTCTGTGTTGTCTGCAGGTGGACCGTGGTGACGATGCCAGTGCAGTGGCGAGAGCAAGACTGGGCCCAGTTGTGAGATGCTGTGGCCATTGAGGGGCCTGACGTGTGTGCGACTTTGGAAACCTATGGGTTGCTAAAGTTCTTTGAGTGCCTGTTGATACGGGCACATGAGTATCTGTTGCAGTTCCTAATCCAGATGTGGATTCTGGAGCTGCACTACTTCCTCGTACGAGGAGAGCAGATCCCCTTCATTGCGATGGAGGATATATATTTTTTGACTGGGCTTTCCTTTCAGGGAACGCCCCTACCGGCGGAGCCGGTGTTGCCCAGGACCATTTTGCTGGCCGATATTTGCCAGAGATATTGCTCAGGTTGGGACTTTATGTCTGGGACTGTGGTGAGTATCGGTGCGATAGACTCCTTGGCTCATCGCTGTATAGCAGCGATGATTGTTCGGATATATGGGTCACTTGTGACCCAGCGGATTAGTGGTGGCCAGTTGTTGGTGCTGGAGAGAGTGGTGGCCGGCGAGTGGTTCATGTGGGGGATGATGCTGCATGCAAGGATGGTGGTGCAGTTAGACCGCTGTCGGTCCACAGGTGCCTGGGAGTTTGCATTTGGGTCCATCCTAGTGGCCTAGTTCTTAGAGAGGGTGCCGATGTTGCGCCCGAGGATTCTGCTTGAGATGTCGGGGGTGCGAGAGCCGCGATTGAGGCGGTGGTCTACAGTTTTTCTTCGTCACAGTGGTGGCGAAGGTGGCCACTTATTTTCGTAAGAGGTGGCACAGGTATGGCGGCAGATGCCGCAGGTGATACTCCGACACCCCTATGCTGGGGTGGACTTCCGGGGTGACCCGAACATGGTACTACCTCCTGGGGAGGTGTTTGACCATCAAGGTATGTTTAGGATTGGTGTGTATGTTTTTGGTTTATGTTTTTTTTGGAGATATCAGTCCATATGTATATGATATAGATGCTGATACTATCTGTTGTTGTTGTTTTTTGCATGTGCAGATGTGGCACCTCGCGGGTGCGAGGTGGAGATGTAGAGAGTGTCGGCTCATCGAGAGCTGGAGAGACTACCGGATGGAGAGAGACGTTGGTGGTAGGATGCCGTGGGGTGACCAGTTGAGCCGGAGAGGGCAGCGAGGAGGCGCCGCTTCGATGACCCTGGTGCGGGGCCATCACACGCTCCTCTGACGACGGTCGGAGTGGATTATGATGATATACATCGTCATCTGGAGACGGTTTTACAGGACGTGCTGGAGGGCATGTGGACGTGCATCCAGGATGAGATTTTCCTAGAGCATTGTGTGGGGGTGCCACCACCATGGTGAGCCATAGTGCGACGAGAAGCAGTGCTTGCTGCTATGACTAGTGGACGTCTTCCGCCGGGGCAGGAGGGTCCTGTGGGTGGACCACCACCGCCTGTGGCAGGTGGTGGTGGGCCGCCACCACCTGAGGGAGGAGCAGGTGGTGGAGAGATAGAGGCACCATGAGTGGTGCATGATGTATATCATTGTTTTTGTTGTATATAGGCTGGTGAGCCCATTTTTTGTATTGAGGTGTTGCATTGGCCTGTGAATACATGTATTTTTGTATGTAAACATTTAGATGGCCTGATGGGATTTTATATATACATGAGTATACATATTTTGAGATTCATCTGGTGTCTACATGTGTTTTTTGCTGAGTTTGATGATGTATATTCTATATATATGCTGTGACAGGATTTGTGAGATGTTTATGTATGTGTAGCTTGATGTGATATATGCCAATCTAACACCATGTTAGCTATTTGATCTGTTGTTTGATTTAATTGTCTTGGAATATGTGTAAATGTAATGGAATCAAAATGTCAAGATAAAATCCTAACCTGCAGGTATTTACGAAAGAGGCATGGATCGTGTACACGGTATTCATTGTTGAGTTGGAGAACGACTAGTTGAGAGTCGAGGAAGATGCTAAGGTGGCGAATATGATGATGCTAGGCGTCGGCCAAGAGGCCAATGACAACAGTGTATTTAGCTTGGTTGTTGGTTGCTGGCCCCAAACATATGTCGCTTGAATGTAGCATTTCATGTGAGGGGGTGTAGAGAGCCCAAGCAGTCGAAGCGATATTTTGTGTCCAACAGCTGGTGCCGTCGGCGTAACCGATGTGGTAGGTTGGTGGAGGAAGCATCTGTCAAAAGCACAAGGGATAGTTTAGATGCGAGGGCAGGAGAAAAAGATTAAAAACACTAAGAAGAAGAAATAACCTAAAGTAGACTGACTACTTTTAAGCATAAAATTTCTTGAGATACAACCCATTGACGGGTTCTTTGAGAGAGAGGCCTTCAGGGGAGGCCAGGATGTATGCGCCTTTGGTGAGGCAATGTTGGATAATGTAAGGGCCATACCAAAGTGATTCGAATTTGCCGTGGCCAAAGGTATCATGAGAGATATCATAAGCCAGGACAAGGTCGCCTTCGTGAAATAATCGAAGGTTGACATGGCAATCAAAGGTAGCCTTGGATCATTTTTTAGCTGCCTCGTTGTTCTGTAAGGAAGATCAATGATCTTCATCTAGAGACTCTAGGTTCAACAAGCGCTGCTCCATTGGAGCAGTGTCAGGTAATAGCTCAATTGCGGTGCGTAAGGTGGGAATTTTGCACTCGTTGGGAAGAGTTTCCTCGACCCCATGGACTAAATGGAATGGCGTGAACCCCGTAGCGGTCTTCACCGTCGTTCGATAAGCCCATAGCGCAGAAAATAACATATGATGCCAATTGGTTTTATGTTTATTAACCGTGCACTGTAACATGGTCTTGAGGACTTTGTTAACTGCCTCGACCTGTCCGTTTGACTAAGGATAATATGGTGAGGAAAACTTGTGAGAGAAGCTTAACTGAGATGAGAGTTCGACGAAGATCTCATTCTCGAAGTGTTTCCCATGATCAAAAATGAGTTGGAGTGGTACTCCAAAATGGGATATGACATGATTAAAGAAAAAATGCCCTGCAATGTCAGCGGTGTTGTTGAAAGTGGGCATAGCTTCGACCCATTTGGTGAAGTAATCAATGGCGAAAACAATGTATTTGTGACCATTGTTGGAGGGGGGATTACAAGTCATAAAGTCGATGCCCCATTTGAAAAAAGGGCCGGCTGTAATGAAAGGGTGGAGAAGAACGGGGGGAGCCCGGGCTTTGCTGACGTAGAGCTGACATTGCTCGCATTGTTTCACGGCATGAATGCAATCATGAAACAAGGTAGGCCAAAAGTAACTGGCTTGGATAATATTTTGAGCAGTGGATATACCCGAAAGATGGCCCCCACATGCACTGTTGTGGCAGTCGTTTAAGACTCTGTCAGCCTCGTCAATAGTCAGGCATCGATGAAGAATGGTGTCGACGCCTCGCCGGTATTGGATGTCTCTGAGGAGGAGATAGCGGGGGGCCTGATGGAGAATACGTCGATGATCATCTCGTGAAATGTGGTTACCGAACTTTTGAGTTCATAGGTAGACGAGAAGGTCGCGATAACAAGGTTCATCTGAAGAAAAGTAAAAGAGATGTTTGTTTGGAAAGTCGGTATTGAAGGGGGTACTAGCGGTATCAGAGGGGAGGGCCGTGACAAGTTCAGCGAGAACGAGGGCCTTCTTACTCTTAGGTGTTGAGAACTCGAGGTCGTACTCTTGTAGGATAATGATCCATCGAGTGAATTTTCCGTTAACTTGCCGACGGCTAAGCAAGTACTTCATAGGGTTGGAATCTGCGACGACCTTTGTGGTGTGAAGCGGAATGTAATGGCGCAGTTTCTGGACTGCGATGACAACTGCAAGAGCAAGCTTCTCTTCGTGTTTACACTTCAAGGGTGGTCTTGAGAGGTTCTTACTAACGTAATAAATGACGTGTTCATGATTGTCATCTCTGAGCTAGACGAGGACGCCGGCTACTGATACAGCTGATGCTGATACATAGAGGATGTAGTCGCGATTATAGTTGGGTGCACTAATTAAAGGTGCATTTGAAAGAGATGCTTTAAGATCGTCAAATGATTGTTGGGCATAGTCGTCCCAGTGAAAAGGGATGTCATGACGTAGTAAGCGAAGGAAACCATGTGCGCGTATGGCTTAATCTTGGACAAAGCATCGAAGAAAGTTAGCTTTGCCCTGAAGACTATGAAGTTGCCATAAATTTCGGGGAGGTGGAATTTCGGTGATAGCTTGGAATTTGAGGGGGTCCATGGTAATACCACTTTGGGAAACAATAAAGCTGAGAAGGCGCCCTGCGGTGATGCAGAACACACACTTGAGAGGATTCAAGCGGATGTTGTACTGATGACACCGTTGAAAGATGATTCATAAATTATCGAGATGCTAGGTGCGTTTCTTGGATCGAGCTGTGAGGTCGTCCAAGTAGGCGAGGATGATTTTAGCCAGATCGTGAAATATGTATGTCATCGCCCGCTGGAAGGTTGCGCCAACATTCTTTAAGCCGAAAGGCATGACACGATATGAAAAAGTACCCCACGGGGTAGTGAATGCGGTTTTATACTGATCGAGTGGGTGGATTTGAATTTGGTTATAGCCAGAGAATCCGTCCATGAAGGAGAGAGCCTCATGGTCAGTGCATTCGTCGATAATCTGATTGATGAAAGGCGTTGAAAAGTTGTCTTTGGGACATGCATTATTGAGATCGTGAAAGTATGTGCAAATGTGGATAGTGCCCTGTTTTTTTTTTACAGGTATAGGATTGGAAACCCATGAAGTGTAAGCGATGGGATAAATAAACCCGACTGCACGTAATTTGTTAATTTTGGCTTTGATAGCTGCGGCTTTGGATGGGTGTAGCGGTCGCTGTTTTTGGCGAACTGGTGTGATGTCAGGCCATGTGTCGATGCGATGTTCGATAATAGAGGGATCCAGTCTAGGCATTTCCGTGTATGACCAAGCAAAAATATCCCTATATTCCTAGAAGAGGGCTTTATATGCGTTGATTTCCTGAGGAGTGCAAGCAGCTCCAATGATGATTTCTTTGACGATGCCATTTTTAATGGAAATGTCGATTTTGATTGTGGGGGAAATGTTGGCCATATTACCTTCTTCAAAAGCATCAGGGGCGGGAATGGGATTGTTGAACCAATCGATAGGCCCTGATGGGATAAAATCCTTGGTTTCAATTTTGTAAATGGGGTTTTGGTTAGGAGGCATGGGGGCTTCCTGTGGAGAGAAGAGTGCACGGTGGTGTAGCACATCCCAGGGAGAATCTGGGCGGTTTATCTCTTCGAGTATTTCCTCGTCTCATTGGAAACGTCGAGAATACAAGGGGTCGTGAGGAGTGATCTCGATGACAGTGTAGTTTCCCCTTGATGAAGAAGCAGGGAGAATAATGCCAGGAGATGGGGAGGGTTCACTTGACATAAACCATATATTGAAGTACTGAGGGGTACCTGTTGTGGTTGGGTGGATAGTGTCTGTAGGGGAATGAGTAGGTGAGTTGGGGGGGTTATGGGGTAATTCCTCAGAGACGTCATTGAAGAACCATGGAGGCATTGGGAGTGCCTCAGGCTCGGGAGAAATGACATGAATATCCTCTAGTGACGAGGTAATGTCAATTATCGCCTCTGCGGGTTGGTGAAGTAGGGCCAATTGACATTGCCTATATTCAAGGATCATAGGACACTGGTATGTAAAATAATCTAATGAATCACATAGAGAGCAAGGGCATCTCATACGTTCATTGAATGAAGTGGTGACATAGCGGATGTCAGTGATAGTTGTTGACGAGGACTTAGTAGGACTGGGGTTGTTCTGGAAGTTCTGGCGTACAACTGCTAATGTCTGCCGAAAGCATGGTAGTGCTAGGAAATGATGGGTGTAATGGCCATACTCTGAACATATAGCACAAGCATATTTGGTCCTCAAACCTTTACTACTGGAAGGGTGGGTGATAGTGGTGGGACTAACAGTAGTGACGGGTGTTGTGGGAGTTAGATTGAGGGGGATCAAATTCCGTAATTCAGGTAGTGATGGACAGTTGTTGGTTTGGTGGCCTTCTTTCTCACATAGTGTGCAAGGTGGTGGGATGCATGGAGGAAGTGGAGCGGTGGGATCTTTCTTATTTCTCCTACCCCCAGCTGTAGCCGGCGGGTTAGTGAGTGGGGGGGTGGTGGGGGTAAGGATGGGTATGGTCATGGGGAGGCCTTCCTGTGGGGGAAGGGATGGTCGAGGGACCATCTCAGGTGGGTGTAAATACCACACTGGGATTGCTAACACCATATTGGGTAGTGTGAGCATTGCAGCTACCTTAAAAGCTTCTATACCTGGTGGAGGGTAAAAGAAGAGAATTTGGGTGAGGGGTTGGGGAACTGTCTCCCAAATGGGACTATGCCCCTGAGGGGATGTGGATTCATGGATTTTTGGGGTTGAAGAGTGTGCAGGAGGCTCTGGCGGGAGTGGTTCTATGACTATTGGGACGTCAGGAATGACTGAAGCCTCCTAAGGAGGAAGAGCATCCTCTATGTGAGTTCCATTAGATGAGATGACACATACTTGATTAGCAGGATGAAGGAGTGGTGGTGCTCCATGGTACGTCCCTAATAAGGATGGATCTTTAAAAATCCCTGGACCCATCTCGACAAGTGGATATGCATCTTGGTTGGTGTGGATGAGAGGAATAATGTTATCGAGGTTGGCAGATGGGTTAGGCTCATAATGTGAGACTTGGTCAATGGTAACGATCTTCCCATTGTGGGGGAACATCATTGTTTGAAAGACGGAAGATGCCACTGCTTTCATAGTGTACATGTAGCTATGACTGAACAGGATATTATAATTGAGCGGGGCATCGATAACTTCGATGTCGATGAGGATAGTCTTTCCCCCGAGTTCAACGGGGACATTTTGGAAGAGCCCTTCAGGAGAGGATGGTCATCCATCATAAGCTCATAATGTGATGGCGGAGGGTATGAGTTCTGGGGAACCAAGTTTCTACCATATTGTCTTGGACATAATGCACATAGATGCACCTTCATCGATGATACATCGATGAACTGTGATGTTCCGTATTTTCATTGGTATTTGAAAAGTGATCAAGGTGGGAAGACGAGGTTCTCCGCTGTCAATATCAAAGGTGATGAGTCTGGTATCAGTAAGGTCGACTGCCCCCAAGGTGAAAAGTAGTGATTTCCGCTGTGTAGGACAAGTCTGGAGGACTTCCAAGACTGACATGGTAGCCGAGGATTGTGCTAAGTCATCTACCAAGCTATAGTTATGAGCTGCCATAGCCTGTGGGTTGTGGACATTCCTACGCAAGGGGATGCAAGGGATGCATAGTGGTGGTTCAGCGGAAGGGTGAGGTATCACCAACAGGGGTCTCGTCAGTGTAGGGGTTGTCTCTGGAGAGAGGGAAGTAGACTCAACAGGTGCATGATACTGATGATTACACATTTGCAGAAGGATTTCTTCCTCACTGGTGAGGAGAATTGTACGCTCTGCTGGATTGTTGGGGTTGTGATATTGTCCTACCTAAGGTGGGGGATGTTGTGTGTCCTGTTGGGTGTTTATCACACCTTGATGTGGAATAGGATTTTGTATCATGAAGGGAGGGGGTTGTTGCACGTATTGTTGTGGTTCCTGTGGAGGGGCAGGTTGTGCAGGAGAATGGGGAAGACTACCCGAGTTTTCCAACCGTTTGAAATCAGCGATGAGGGGGCAATGGTGAGTATAATGCCCGAACTCACCACAAAGGGCACAAGGGAAGATTTTTTTAACATTATTTCTCCCTTAATGTTTGTTATTATTGCCCCCTTGGGGGTTTTGGTTCCCTTGGTTCTGGTTGCCCCCAGTTGGTTGGTGTTGTGGGGGTTGATTCCCGCCTTGTCCTGGGTTGTTGTTATTCCTGTTCTGTCCTTTCTTCTTCGTATTGTTCGATGGATGAGTTGGGTTGGCTGTATTCAACTGTTCAAAACTTTGGTATTGTTGAGCAGCAGAAGGTTGAACAAAATTTACCCCCGCATGTGGATGTGGGGGAGCCATGGGTTGTGGAGGACCAGGAAACAGGAAGTATGGATTTTGTGGTGGTACCGATCCATAAGGTACATAGGAAGGCATAGTTCTTTCACTAGTACTATAAGCTAATGTTGAGGGAGTACCACTGTTTGTGGGAATAGGTGGATGTATGGGAAGTGTCGATGGTGGTCCACTGATGGGTGAAGGTATAACAATAGGGTATGGCTATTGATAAGGGGGTGGGGGGTAATAAGAAGTGCCCCTGTATGCCGGTGGGTATTGAGGTGTTCCATACATAGGTGGTGGTTGGGGTTGTGGACCATGGTGTGTGGTGGAACCTATTAGTCTGTTTGCTGAGTGAGACATCCCAGGTTTGTCTTGGCCAAACGACAGAGGTTTTGGAAGATGAGGTCATACTGTTGGGCCTTAATAATGGATTCCTCTTCGGATTGAGGTCATACTGTTGGGCCTTAATAATGGATTCCTCTTCGGATTGAGGGAAGGTGGAAGCTACATCCTTTCCAAGGAGAGAGACAAGTGATCTAAGAAACCAATCGAGACATTGTTGCTTGGTGGTTTCTACTTTACACAAACTACGTCGCCTACACCACTCATGAATGTGGTCAGTGATGTGTGTGGCCGAGGTTTGTTTGAATTTAGACAGTAGTTCTAGACCATTGTCGTGGAGGATGGGTAATTGGAAGAAGGTCAAGAATGCTTTGGCCAATGACTCAAAGGTCGCGTGGGACCCTGATTTTTCTTTGACATACCATTTAGCTGATGGGCCAGTGAGTGTGCGTTGAAATAATTGCAGTCTGATGGAGTCATCCATAATGCTATTGGAAGAGAACCAAAGATGAAAGGTCATGACATGGTTGGCAGGATCATCGCCTGCCTTTCCTTCAAACTTTGGTATGTCTGAAGGTAGTTTGGTGGGCATTGCAGGCCATGTGGGGTCATGCAATATAGGATCATTGGTAAGTTTGGTGAGATCCGGTATGTTGAGAGAGGCCAAATATGGCATCTGTAGTGAGGGGGGGGAGGATTATCTCCAGCCATAGTGTGTTGTGAACCTGACCCTTGATGGGGGATAGGTGGGTTGGTGCTTCCTCCTTGAGAGGAAGTGGGTCCTCCGCTTTCGTGTAGAGGAGAGCGAGTAAATGGATGACCTTGGGAAGTTGACCCAAGTAATGTAGAACCAAGCAAAGCTGATCCTAAGATAGTAGCACTCACAGGAGTGTGTGAAGGAGGTGTCGATGAGAGAGCATGACCAGATACTCCCCCTAATATAGGAGGGAGGTTGAGCAAGCATCGTGAATGACGAGGGTTCTGTGGTTCCCCTATGATGTCAGACTAGCTGTGTGAATATGTGCAAAAAGTGGTGAGAGAAATACAGAAACAAGAGCCTTTTGCGTTGAATGTTTACACAATATATATAGCCAAATCAAACTGTAATCAAATGTGCATCATACATAAAATGAGAAAGAAACATATATGTGGGTAAGTGGGTTTTGTCCGCGTGGGGGAATCAAAAGAAATAAAATGCTCGTGTCCTAGAAGACATAACGTCCTTCCTCTCAAATAACACTGGACCTACCAATAGTACTCAACAGTGGGGTCTGAAGTCACCAGAAGAGAAACTAGTGAAGGATGAAATAATTGGTTATAATGAGGGGTAAAGGGGGCATATCCCAAAAGAGTTGGCGATACTTCCCAATAGCCACACAAAATCCAATCAAGGTGCAATNCAATTGCAACCCACAATTGCCACCTGGGTAGATGTCCTAAAGTTGGTCACTAGGTACCTCGGTCAAAGTGCGACATTTAGATTTTTGGCCTAATAAATGGGTCACGGGCTGGATCCCGTCCAAGAGGTGGGTGCCTCAAGGGGGGACGCACAGAACAACTAGACCTCGGCCTTCAACCCTTCACGGCTATCTCCTTGCCTTATGGTGATTGGAACACTTGACTTGGAGGATTTCCAGTTCCCTATTTGACAACCTCTATTTTTTGATAATGTGAGAACCAGACAACGGGGAGTTATTTGGATGCCTATCCCCGAAATACTACCTAGACTAAAAAATATCTTTTGGCACCTCCTGTGGAGGAAAACTTAGTGGGTTTTTAGAAAGATTTTAGATGTAGTTGTTTTGGGAGGTTGGGGGTGAAAACCAACCTCGTTGATTTAAAAATGAGAGTGGATAGTCTCGTAAAGAAAAGATGGGGTATTTTCGAAATCCCTTTGGAGGAAACTTACTTTGACCTCCATGTTTCAAGAAGAAGCTATGTGAGTGATAAGTGACTTTTATGTGTGAGTGAAAGTGTGCCAATTTTTAGTGAATTAGATGTCACCTTGCTGCATGTGGACTTTGCTTGGTCCTTACAAGAGTTTGATTACCTAATTAACTAAGTG
>ML787729.1:40360-149981 GCA_009831015.1 Picea engelmannii
TCCTATCTTTGTAGCATGTGGGCATGTATGGGCCCATTACAATATTAAGATGTGTTTGAAAAAGAAAACTAAGAGGGGTCCCAAGAAGGGCTGTTGTCCTCTCCTAAAGGTTTTAAACTTTGTTAAGGGAGATGAAATTGCTTTCACAATCTTTTTCTGATTCTGAAGGTCACTTGAAGGCGCGAGAGAAGAGCATACTAAGCGATTGTAATTCAAATCCTAGTCCCAATGTAAGTTATATGTGATTAAAAATGGTTACCACCTTATCTTGTGAGACAAAACAAGCCATCCATGTAGCAAAAAGCAAATAAGGGAAATTGATTTTTATCCTCCTAAGTGTCTATGTGTGTTTTACTAACCCCTTTATATGATGAGGGGACTAAGTGTGGTGCAGTGTTTAGAGCATGCTTAACATCATTTTTAAGAATACAAATGGCCTTCCCCACATCCCAACAACTTACAATGTGAAATTTTAATCAGATGCGGGGCCCCTAGTGAAGATAGAGGCGCACAGAGCGCAAGCGCGCGAACAGAGATGAGTCAGAAAGCTCATGCGCACAGAGAAAGGATGTTACGTAAGCGCATGCACACACGATGCATGTCTGTTGGGTAGAATACCCGTGCACTTGTGACAAGCGGGCAAGAAAGAAAAATCTGGGTGGATTTCTCTCAATTCTCCTTTGAATTGGATGGTTGGCAGGTCGGCCTAGGCCGGTTAGTGCACCTGCAAGTTAAACAAACTAAAAGAAGAGCAAAATAAACCCAAATGAGGTAGGAATTTGATACCTTTCCCCAGTGGAGTCGACAATCTGTTGCACCTTTTTCGTCACCTTGGTGAGAAAATAAGAGGTTCTTGCATGCCCAGTTGGGTCTTCCTGAGCAGGACAGCTATAGAGGAAAGAGTTAGAGAAAGAAAAACAAAACTATAAGCAAGAATTAAACTAATACAAACTAAAATCATAAGCATAGGGACATAGAGATAACAAAAACAAAGAAACCCATGTCACCAATGTTTTTAGGCTGATCTATTGATGAAATCAAAGAACCAAGAAGAAAGGGGACTATGATTCCCTTCTTCCTCCAAGGGAAGGCTCTTGGACCCTCACAAGCTTGCTCTCCTTACAACAAAGAAAATGAAAATAGTGGTGAAAGAACTCTTTGCAAATCCACTCAATGGAGAGGTGGATTGCTCAATGAAATGGTGCCAATATGTTCTTGACAAGGAAGGAGTCCTTAAAACAATCTAGGTAGCATAACATTACTTAGAATTCCTTGAGAAAATGAGGTGCATTCATGGCTTTTTATAGAATTGCTTTGGGATTTTGTGTAACTACTTTGTAGTGTGAAAAGAGGCCATTTAGGGCATTATTAGGTCTTTGACCAGCCCACCATTCGGATCCAGCCCGGATTTGGAGGTCAAATTGACTTGGGAGCTGAACCATAAGTGGTTGGGAGGCTGACCACATTCATAAATGCACCGTTTAGCAGGTGCGTGGAGTTTTTCACTAACATCCGCGCATCATGCGCGTATGCATGCATTCTACGTTCATGTTCCGCGCATGTGTGCGCACACCCAATGTCTGCAAAGCACTCTTCAATTTTTCACTACTTTGTATAGTTTTTTCCCTTTTTTGAATGTTGTGAGATTAATTCAGGGCCATGAATGACTTCATTACTATTTGACGATGCTGAGTTCTTGTCGCCATGTGTGGATGAAATTTCAGTGATAACAATGTGTCTAAAGGTTTCCATGGTCCCAAAAAACATGGAAATAAGAAGGGGGATCCTAGTCTATATGAGAGGTTCTATACAAAGAGGGGGGGGGGNTATCCAAGATTGACCCCACACTACTAGAGACGGTCATGGATGATTGCTACATAATTTCTAGCAAGGTCATGAGGTCCTACTACAAGGGAGAATGTACACTGGATTCTTTATTAGTGGCATATTTTTGCGCCAATGGCGCTGTCTTAAACTAGTGCAGCTATCTATTGGAGGAAATCCTCATGGCCTACAAGAAAACCTGGGAGAAGGGTGTTACTTTCACCTATGACTATTTGTTTCTTGAATTTGCAATGCTGAAGTGGATGCCACCCACCGGAATACCATTGGCGCTAGTAGATAAGGGGCATCTGGAAAAAATGTTTGAGCCCTAACACTCAAGGGAAGACTCAAAGAACATTGCCTTCAAAAACACGACGTTCTCCAAGAGGTACAACAGATTTATCAACACAACACAAAGGTTGTGCATCCTACAAGAATTGATCAATTGCAACAGATTTAACATAACATTCAACATGAACTGCCACCATACATTTTTTTGGCCGAGATATGCCAACAGGGAGGACTTACATTTTGTCATGCTACCATTCTATTTGGATGAAGAGGCCTTTGACAAGGAGGTTATGTCGTGGCCTAGATTCAAACGAAACCCACACAAGTTGGGGATGTATTATGTTCTTCTCATCGAGATACTGATGAAGAGAGGTCAGGAAGTAGGGGTAGGACTGAGCTCAGGGTTAGAGGTATAGAAGAAAGAATCTCTGGCATAGACAAACTCCAATGAGGAGGAGGAGACACAACCACTAGAGTGCAAGAATACAACACTGCCAGTTCTCCCGCAACTGTCGAAGCAAGATATGTTGACAGGTAAGGATGTCAATGAAATACTTAACACCACATTCATCATAGAGCCATTGGATAAGAAGATAAATATGGATATCTCCCCAAATAAGTTTTTGAACACCCAACCCATTTCATCCACTGTCCCCCACACTCGCTCAGTGGCTTAAGAATCCCATATTATACATATCGAGGACAACCATGATCCTAAAATCACTCCATCCACCATCATCACTGAGAAACCTCCATCACCACCACAACCCCAGTTGCCACCTCCAAAAACTAGAATTCCATCCCAAACCAGTGATCCAGATCCCATGCAACTTGATCCCCCATAAATAACCAAGCAGAGACCAGAACTCTTTGGTCCAAACCTAGAAGTACCTAAGCATAGGCTACAACTAACTGGACCAAACCTTGAATCCAAGGACCAGAAGATCATACCCTTTGTGTCAATTAAGGACACTCTATCTTCAATGGAAATGCAAATAGTAGAGAAGCTGCAAGTCCAAAGTCCCCAACACACTTCCTCAACGACTAAGATTGAGGGTGCCATTGGAAGTGCAACCTAGGAAGTTGAGGTCCATAAAGAGGCAGAGATACCATAGGTTCAGAAGGAACCTAATATGACTTTAGGGAAAAGCACAACGTCAGTGCAAGAACAGATGGAGTTAGTCCTCCAAAACCCTTAGCAGTGCATAGAGTTGCTGAAATTCTTCCTATCCAAAAAAGATGTTTTAATGTTCCTTCTAGTGGCATTGTGGTTGAGGCTTGCGCCAGGACCATCTAAAAAAGAGGAGGAGGTAGAGAATCCCTCATAACATTCAATGGCCAGTGGAATTCCACTACAGGTTTGAGCACCCAGGGATGCCACCCCTTCTTCAGCTGACCTTGCACAGTGGCCAATAGCACAGCTAGTCAGAATGATCAAGGCCTCAAATGATCAATTGGATGAGAGGCTCCAACAGGCTGAAAGGACTGCAAAGTTTGCAAGGGAGGAAACAATCCTTTCTCAAGTGCACAAGACACAGGAAGAATTTTCCAAGATACAGGCGGAGCAAAAACTAGAAAGAGTCTAGAAGAGGCTTGTTGAAGCCTGGCCAGAAATAAGGAAGGTCGCACCCCAAATTCCAGAATCCAATGATGCAGGAGAGCCTAAGAATCGAATTGAATTAATCCATGGAGAATGGTCATAGTTGGCCATTTTCACAGAGCATCTGGAAGTCCAGTTGTGATAGATTCAACAAGAACTAGAGAAACAACCTCAAAAGTTGTAGGAGTAGATGGAGAAAATAGTGTTGGAAGGCAACAATGCTCGACCAACACTACACAAGTGCACAACTGAGTGCACACAGATATTACAAGAAGTCAATGACTAGATGGGAATTATGGCTAGGTGTAACAAGAATATATAGGACATGCACGCAAGAATACAATTGTTGAATGAGGAAGTGGTGGTCACTATGGATCCACTTGAGAAACAAGAGAAATTCGACCAAATCCAGCAAGTGGATAATGAGTTGAATGCTCTATTTGATGTGCAATTCATAGCCAAGAAGGAGTTGTGCGAGTTATGACCTATCATTCAGATTGTGTATATGCAAATGCATCATGCAGATGCTACAACAGACTCTGAATAGAACTCTCTAGTCACATCCAAGCCCAAAGGATGTATCACATATGCGACCCAACAATTTGTAGCCGAAGCCTCACCCCTTGCTAGGAAGTGGTAGAATAAAGTAGGGAGTTTCTAGGAAGTCAGGAAGTAGGCCTTAGAATTGGTACTAGAGTTGGGACCTTTGTTTCAAGAGGTAGATAAAGAAAAATCACAAGTAGAAGAGGAAAGTAAAGAAGAGAAAGAGGACAAGGGAAAGAAACAATTACTCCTAGAAGTTGCGAAAGAGCCAAGTACTTGACTCGAGGGCGAGTCAAGGATTATGGTCGTAGCTTGTTGGGCCCTTCATTTTTGGATTTGAAGCTGCACATGAAGGACTATAGTCCCATGTTTGGTTTAACATGAGTTTCACAAGATACAAAAGAGGATGGACAATGGAGCAAGCAAAAGAAATAGAATTTGGTTGCGAAAAGGGACAACTCAACACTAACGAGGAAACATAAATTATAATAGAACAAGAAAGCATGTGAGACAAAAGCAAAAATATCCCACTCATTCTATATGGATGAGATGAATATGATTGTAAAGGGTTAGATGGGTTAGCTGAATTATATGAGATAGTGGCACAAACATATTATAGGTTTTGTGAATGTAATTTGTACACAGACTTGGGGTAAAGGGTAGATAGAGCTCTACGACATGATTCTAGAGTCATAAATATGTAGCAGAGTATTAATTTGTACCTCTGAGATTGTATCCAATGATTTCTAAGGATAATAGATGCAGAAGGACCCAAAATTTTGAAATGTAATGTGTCATTTTGTGTTTATGCTTATACATTGTATCTTTACAGTACTTCTTTATTCTTGATGGGATCCATATGATATCTCTGTGTATGAATTATTTTCACAACTTAAGTATCTTAAGTTTCAGTATGCATGAGTTCATATCTATTCTGTATTTAGTCTATATTTTGCAAGATCATGGTGAATCTTGAAGGTTCTGGGAGCCTCTCCTTACCCTTCCCTATCCTTGTGTCTTGGTTGCGCTTCGGGTGAGACTTATTCTCTTCAGAGGAGATGAAAATGCCAACACTCTAGACTAAACGATACCTTTTGTTGGTAACCTAAGAAGGACCTTGGTTTGATCAATTCTACGCCAATAGTATACACTTATATTTCATGGTGACATGATGGGGCAAGGAAAGGGGGATGTAGTCTCCTTTCGGTTGGAGCCGGAGAACACAGGGAGTTGGAGCTTCCTTCAATTTGGAGCCCAGAATCAAAGGGGTTGTAGCCTCATTCTAGTTGGACCTAAAGAATTCATGGTTTTGTATCTTCCTTCAGGTTGGTGTCTATAAATAGGGGGTCATTGCCTCCTTCTAGTTGCAGCTGGAGAATTGTGAAGCTCGTGCTTCCAATGAATGTATTCCTTTGATATATATGAAAATAATTTTGTGGTTTTCTCCCATTTGGGTTTCCATGTAAATTATGGTTTATTGTGCGTATGTGGATATTTATTATTCTCTATTTATTTATACTACTCATATACTAACGATGATGTTATTGATTACATACTATGGTTGAAAGTGATAATAAAGTGCTCATACTGATTCAACCCCCCTCTTAGTATTCCAACATTAAGGAAGTGGCCACCCAGGAGTTGTTAAGGGATGATTTAGAGAAGATTGCATATCAGGTAAAGGAAGCTATTGATGAATATTTTTAGCACATGGAACCTAAGAAGAAGAAAGGCATTTGGATGTGCAAGCACAAATCACCACATTGTGAAAATGTTTGGAAACAACAAGACTAGTAGCAATTAACCTAGGAGAACAAGAACATATGGAGAATGTATCACATAATATAGAGGCACAACCGATGATATCCCACTTAGTGGTAACATCAAAATAGCGTCATGTGATCAAAATATTAGCGAGAGAATTAGAGTTCACCATGGTAGAGTTGAAGGATAAAGAAAAGATACTTAGTCATATTGACTTGGTGTTATCTCAGATGCTTATAGAATTATTATATGGGTTTCATACGAACTTCACACAAGAGATTCAAGTGCTTGTAGTTTCAACATTGATGGAGTTGACAAATTCCATTACAGATAAGTACGTATTACAAGAAAAATGTGATCAACTGAGGCTGGAGAGAGATGAGGGCATGCAGAGGATGGAGAGATTGAAACAAGTGGAAAAAGGGGTATATAATCATATTCTATAAGTGTTTGTATAAGAAGACGCCCTTTATAATAAAAACTTACGAATATTCACAAACCCATTCAGGGCTTCCGAACAACGATTACCAATTTAGAGGCTCATTGGACATCGACTACCCCATTGGAGGAAAGGGAGAAAAGAGAGAAAAGTGAGAAAATGGTGACAACAACTATAGAGAATATCATGAATCTAGAAGAAGAATGATCAAATATTTATCTATAAAACAAGGTAGTTTGGAAACAATTGATGGAAGATGAAAAACTACAGAAACTTGGGAAGAAGTTACAAATGATGCAGGACAAGGTGAAAAAATTTAAGGAAGTAATGTCCACATTTCCACCATCAAAGATGATGACCAGAATGGCATAAAATAAAAAACTATACTCAGAGATGAACCAAATGAGGGTGGAACAATAGGCACACACACATAATATAGAAGCATTACATGAGGAAGCATTCAAAATAACAAGAGAAATTGTAAATGCATAAAGTGTTGCAAGGAAATCATCACAAGAGAATGGGGAGATGATGAAGACACCTATTACAATAGAGATAGCGGAGGAAATTTTGAAACAAGAAACACAAGTCAAAGAAAAGGTCGAGACTACTAAAGAAACATTTCACAAGGTCATGATGACATGGAATCATGCCTGAAGTGGCTCAGGATGAGCCATACGTCAATGTTGGGGGCCTATTGGAGCAGGAAATTTTGGGTATGTTTTGGGAATCATGTAGGAGTGGATCACGTGACAGATCAGCAAAGTATAAGTGTGCACGGAAGACGATTAGTGGATTTTAGGGAGTCAACGTGTAGAAGGTGGAAGTTATTTAGGAGACTTTGGACATTTTGTTCACATTTTAATGGGATACACCCCAATGTATATGTATAAATATGTATGGGATTTGGGTAGAAAGTAAGTAGGAGATGATGAAACAATAAGATGAATATGATATGAGTTGAAGATCATTCAATAGGCATGTGTGAATTGTAACATAGAATGGCTTGGGTAGGTTTGGGTTTTTACTGAACATCATTGTATGATCGTAGTACACACCCTTTGTAAGGAAAACTATGAATGAATAATATAAGAAGCCATTCGTTGTGTACGTAGCCTAGTTGGGGTGAACCATATTAAATCCTTGTGTTCTAATGTGTATGATGTTATGATGTGTTCGTTGTGATGATTATTGCACACATAGAATATATTCTTAATGGTTAACTTGAATATGTGTTGGATGGTCCCACACATATGTTGAATGGTTAAGTAGGATTATTATGTCAGTTGTCATGGTACTATTATGGTATTGTGCATATAATATATGCATGAATGTTAAGTAAACAATAATTATGAATGCCTCATATTCCTCCATGACTACAAAATTCTGGTTCCTACAGTGCTCATAGGTACCTTGAGTGAGACTTCACTTTCTTGCAGGTGATGTTGAAAGAGATAATATCTTGGTATTTATTGGTGGATTAATGTTTAACCCCAGGTCTTCCCACTATGTTCCAACACATATGAGTTCTATGGTGAAGATAAAATCTAAACATTGCTTCAATCATAAGGTGGATGTCCCAATTCCCCCATTGTATAATATCAAGATATGTAATCAATGTTTTCCCAAAATACCATTTCTTCTTACTGATCACATGGACACCATACTATTTCAAAATGGAACTTCATCTCTATCCAACATGTGTCATGCCTTTTGAAGGAGTCAATGTAAGACTAATATTTATCTAAATAAATACCATTTATGGAACAAATCAAAGTTTTCCTTGTTTTTTGCTCAAATAATAATTCTTTCGACCTCCTTCAAAAGTATATCATGGCTTCTAATATATTGTGTGCTATCCAATCCATGCATCTAGAAATAGAAGTTTGTCGAGTCCTTCAAATTGAATGGGAAAAACAATACCACAATATTATCACATGTTGACTTAACTATAGAAACAGAAAGATATTCCCCTATTATACATAAAATATCATGTTTCTCTATGTACTCAAGATGAGATAATGGAATAATCCATATAATTTAGTGATTCATAAATGAGTAAAGATCCCTTAACTAGATGTCCCCATCAAAGGGATTTTTTTAAGAACCAAATATCAATATAGCATAGAAAAACCTCAGAATAAGTACTCAACACCTTGAAAAAGAGATAATTTTAGATAATAAGCCTCTTCAAGGGGGAAACCTCCTTTTACCCCACATAAATGTTCAAGTACAAGATGATTCCAAATGAAAATGTCTCCTTGGTATATATAGGAAACTAGGAGTTATAATTACAACTAATGGAATAAAGCCTACATAAATAAAATAACATTACCAATGTAATATGCCCCAATTAAGGGGTAACGAGCTAATATTAGGGATTAACATTCCCCTCCCCTTGAGACAAGTGTTGTCTACAACGCTTGAGTAACTCTGGATGCTTCTATATAAAAGACTCATCTTCCCAAGTGGAATCTTCAGCCTGTAGTTTCCTCCATTTAATGAGATACTCTGAAATGGATCTATTCCTCAACTGGTGAATTCTTGTGTCAGTGATGGCTTCAGGATCCAATATGATTTTTCCTTCCTCGTCAAGTTCTAGAAATATAGTTTGAAATAGGATCTTGTCGCCTATAAACTTCTTTAAGAATGAAACATGGAAAACTGGGTGTACTCATGAAGATGCAGGCAACTCCAATTTGTATTCCATAGTACCAATCTTTTGCAACACCTTATAAGGGCCATAGTACTTTGGTGATAATTTATTATCCTTCTTGGCTTGCTTGAGGGACATCTATTTGTATGGTTGTAGTATTAAAAACACCCAATCCCCTACTTCAAAACTTATTTCACTACGATGTTGATATGCTTGTTGTTTCATGCGATTATGTGCCATGGTCAGCTTGTCCTTTAAGATTTGGAGAACTTGTTGTTGATGCTCGATGTGATATTCCACTGCTTGAACCTTAGATTTTTATTTTAGAGAAGAAGTGATGGAAGGAGGGTGGTATCCATAGAGTGACATAAATGGTGTCATTTTTGTTGCAGTATGAAAGGAAGTGTTATACCACCATTCTGCTGAGGGTAACCATTTGAACCATTGTGTTTGTTTATTAGAGACAAAGAAACAAAGGTAGCCTTCCAGACATTTGTTTACTATATCGGTTTGTCCATCATATTGAGGATGATAGGATGAGCTATGATCCAATTGAGTACCCAAACAAGAAAATAATTATGTCCAAAAATGTCCAGTGAAGATAGGATCTCTGTCACTTACAATAATCTTTGGGCTGCCATGTAGCTTTTGAACTGTCTCCATGAATGTGATGGCAACTGTACTATATTTGAAGGGATGAGAGAGTGCACAAAAGTGTGCGTACTTGGTCAGTCTATTAACAATCACCATGATGACACTCTTTCCTTCAAACTTTGGTAACCCTATGATGAAATCCATGGAAACCTCCTCCAAACACTGACTTGGGATGGCTAATGGTTGTAAAAGACCCGGGGTCTTAATTGTTTCCACCTTATTTTGTTGGCAAACCAAACATTCTACCGCAAACCTTTGAACATTAGTTTTAAGGCCATCCCAAAAAAACTCCTTCTTGAATCTATGGTAGGTTTTCAAAAATCTCGAGTGCCCTCTTACTGGAGTGGTGTACAATTCCAATAGTACCTTTTGTTTGAGTTGGGAGTTCTTACATAAATACAACCTATCTTTGTACCATAGTGAATCATTTTTCCATGTAAATGTATCTGATGCACTCGAATCCTGCTGCAACCTTTGAATGGGAGTCCACACTTTTTCATCATTCTTCCATTCATCCCTTGCTTCTATTAGCCAATCGGGTTGGATGATCGAGATAGCACAAAGAAAGGCCTCAACATCTTCATCCTTTCTTGAGAGTGCATTTGCCACAACATTTTTCTTCCCCTTTTTGTAGACGATTTCAAAATCATAACCCAATATATTGGTTACACACTTTTGTTGTTCTTCTGAAGTTAGTCTTTGTTCCAAGAAGTATTTAAGACTATCATGACCTGTTTTGACCTTGAAGTGCCTACCTATTAGGTAAGTATGTCATTTCTTCAATGGATGTAGTATTTCCATCATTTCCTTCTCATAAATGGGTTTGTGTAAGTCATTTCCCTTCAGTGGTTTACTTTCAAAAGCCAGGGGGCTTTCTTCTTGCATTAGGACAACGCCAATTCCATTTCCTAAGGCATCACATTCCACAATAAAGGTTTTTGTGAAATCTAGAGTGGTCAAGACATGAGCTTTTCACATCACCTCTTTAAGTTGTTCAAAATCTTTATTTTCATCTATATTCCATGAAAATGCATCCTTCTTAGTTAGTGTCATTAAAGGTTATGCTATTCTTCCATAGTGATGAACAAACTTGTAGTGGTAACCTGTCAAACCCAAAAATCCTCTAAGATTCTTCAATGTTTTGGGAATCGGCCAGTCCATCATGGAATTAATCTTGTTAGGGTCTACCTTGACACCTTCATGAGATACAATATGACCCAAATACTCTACCCCCTTCACTCCAAAGAAACATTTGGATGGTTTGGCATATAGTTGTTGCTCCTTTAGTAGTTATAGCACCTTGTCAACATGTCACACATGATCCTCCCAAGACTTTCTATAGATTAGTATATCATCAAAAAATACTAACACAAATTTTCAAAGGAAGCGCTTGAAAATGGAATTCATCAACCCTTGGAATGTGGAAGGTGCATTTGTAAGGCCAAAAGGCATGACCAAAAACTCATAATGGATTTCATGAGTTCAGAATGTTGTTTTTGGGATATCTTCTTCCTTGATTCTAATTTGTTGATACCCTGAACAAAGATCCAATTTTGTGAAATAGATTGATCCATGTAGTTCATCTAACAATTCATCAATGACAGGAATGGGAAACTTATCTTTAATAGTGATCTTGTTGAACTCTCTATAATTTGGACACATACGCCATGAGTTATCTTTCTTGAATACCATTACCATTGGTGTGGAGTAAAAACTTTGGCTAGGTATAATAATGTGAGCCTCTAACATTTCTTCAACCATGCGCTCAATTTCACTCTTCTAGGCATAAGGGTATCTATATGTTCTGATGTTAGGAGGAACACTCCCAGGAATTAGGTGAATTTCATGATCATGATTTCGAGAGGGTGGAAGACCTTTGGGAATATCATCAAATACTTTGGAATGCTTATCAATGATCCCTTGGAGATCTTGAGGAATAGATGGATTAGATTTTTAAACATCTAGTGAGCATAGTTGTGCAATAATGCCTTGATGCCCCTTTTTCAATAATTTTTCCATGCCATTAGATCTTATCGCCTTACCGGGTTTCCCTGTGATACCTCTTAACTCAATTTCTAATCCTTCCAATGAAAATTTCATGAAAAATTCTTGAAAATTAAAAGCCATTGTTCCTAACAATTGTAACCATTGGATTCCTAGTACAAAATCAACACCACCCATGGGTATAGCAATCATTGGACTATTCATTACATATTCCCCCATAGTAACATTGATCTTATTACATTTTCCTGAGAAATTGATAGTTCCTCCATCTACAATCATTACTTGAAACTCTGGCACTTGATATACAAAGCAATTGAGGGCGTTGGCTAATTTATAGTGAATGAAATTATGAGTATTTCCATAATCAATTAGGAATATTACCTTTTTATTTTTTATGTATCCTTCGATCTTGAGGGTTTGAGGAGTGCTAATTCCAACCAATGCATTACACGATATCCTGGGAGTCAACTCTTCAGAGGAAATTGCTTCTACGTTTTCATCTTGAGATGGTTCTTGTTCTTGTTCTTCTTCCTCTTCACAATCTATGTTGAATAATTTCTTCTCACCACACTTATGTCCCTTACTATACTTGTTGTCAAAATTAAAGAATAAACCTTTTTCTTTTCTTTCCTCCAATTGTTGAGGAGTCAACCTTGTAGGTTGAGGTGTTTTAGAAGAAGGAGCATTATTCTCTCTATAGATGTTAGGATTGGTCCTTCTAGTAGCCATAGCCATATTTTTACGTTCAACATTTCTTGCCACCTTAAATGCATTCTCCAATGATTTGGGTTCCGAAAGGCAAACCTCATGTTGAATGTTATCCTTTAAAGTTCCTATGAATACATCAATCAAGTGCTCATCTGGAATATCTGTTACCTTTATATTCAATCTTTGGAAGTTTTCAATGTGTTCAGTAACTAAACCCTTTTGCTTGAGATTTATCAATTAGCTAAAGAAATTGTCCAAGTGATGAGTAATACCATCATTTCATCCAATTCTACCACCGCCATCCCCACTTCATCACCTTTTCACGCATTTAACCACTAATATTGCACATAATCCCTTGGAAAACTTACTTTGGACTAGAGTTGATACACAAACTCTCGACGTTCTATCTTAACAAGATAGTAGCCATGGGAGGAGTTGTCATATGCAAAGAACCCGCCACCACAGTGCTGCTCGAACACTACCCAGCATGATATCAAATATTCGAGCAAGCAGGATGGCTTAATTACTTCCACAGGCTTCAAGGATATAATGAACAACAAGTACTACAGTTTTCCCAAAATCTTCAGGAGAACCACTCTGTCATCGCAGGTATCCGCATATCTATAAAAGAAGAAGACATATCAAAGGTCTCAGGCCTCCCCATTGACGGCACTTGAAAATTCAGCCGAAAGCATATCATCGGGGATGTCCAACAAAGCTTCTTCCTGCCTGAGGAAAGAATCGTATTGAAGGGCAGAGGCGTTCATCTTAGTTCACTGCCACCCCCGTGGATGGAGGTCGCCAGATTCATCAAGCACTATCTGACCTGTGAAGTTCGCTATCAGGTAGTCTATCAGCATGAATTCCTTTTGCTTTCTCATTTAAGACATAACAGACGGGTCAATCTCCCCTATTATTTGCTGGGCTATTTAAAGAATATGGCACATTACTGTCGAAAGGAAAAAGATCCAACCCAGTCACTTACCCACCACCGTCTTGTTCAATTACTCATCAACAAGAGTTTTGAACAACAAAACCATCCACTGAATAACCTGCCCATAAACCCTCAACGAGTTGCTGAAATTCCCCAGGAGCAGTAGCAGCAAAACCCCCCAGACGTCCTCGAAGTACCCCATATCCCGCCCATAGAGCCAACCAGTCTAGTCATTTCCCCTACCCCACCTAATCCACCACATACCCTACCAGAGTCATCCACTCCTGCCCTTCATATTCTCAGTGATGACTCTGAACCAGAAAATGTCCCCTGCCTTATCATTCAGAAAAGACCTCCACGAAAATGAAAACAGATTGCCCCCTTTCCACCCTTCTTGCGCAAAAAGTGAACAAGAGCCTCAATGAGGCCACCCCTGATGACCACTACCCTAGACACACCACCAATTCGACTAACACCCCGTCCACCTCCAACCTCCCCACCCCCAAGATCTTTTCCTATTCCAACCTCGGTGGCTGCAACACAAGAACCAGCCACCGATATTGAGTTGCAGGAACTAGAATCCTAGACATCATTTGTTTTTGAAGTAGTTGAAACACAACTAGCTACCCATCCAGTGGCTGAAACACAAGAACCAGCCACTAGTATTGAAATTGAATTACAAGAATCTGAGACCCCGGATGCTGCAACACCACCCTCTTCAAATAAAGTAGTTGAAACACAACCAGCTATCCATCCAATGGCTGAAACACAAGAACCAACCACTGATATTGAAATTGAATTATAGGAATCTGAGACCCCGGATGCTGCAACACCACTCTCCTCAAGCGAAGTAGATGAAAAACTAGCTACCCATGCAGTGGCTGAAACACAAGAACCAGCCACTGACATTGACATTGAGATTCAGGAATCAGAGGTTGAGAGTGCTGAAACACTACTCTCTTTACACCAGGAGGCTGAAACACAAGCATCAGTTTCCATTCCTATAGCTGCTCCACAAGATCCAGCTCATGAGGCTATGACTTCCACACAAGAACCAGTCACCTATAAATCCAAACAAACAATGGCCGATGTCTTGGAAGAAAACAACTTTTTGAAGTCTCAATTGGAAGCATATCAGCAAGAATTAGTCAGGGCAAGGGAAGCATATGAAAAAGAACTAAATCTGTACACCTTAGCCCGAACAACAAACTTGTGAGAGGAGACCACAGAGAGCGTGTGCAAAGAATACATGTGTTGCCAATGTGGCGATGTTTACCATCAGGCAGGCTATAAGGTGATTGAAGTTCCAGTGGCAGGGGCAGCCCCTACTCCTTCACCTTTTGAAGTCAAGGAAGAACCTGCTATAACACAAGAACCAACAGGCCCTAGCAAGCTCAAGACTGAACCTGCTGCAACACAAGAACCAACAGGCCCTAGCAAGCCCAAGACTGAACTTGGTGCAACACAAGAACCAGCAGGCCCTCTCAAGCTTAAGACTGAGTCTTGCATTGCCACAAAAGAAACCCCTACCTTTGTCAACAAGGCTGTTCAGACAGTGCCCATGGAGGAATTTACACCTCCCAACCAGATAAATCTCTCCACTTTCAGGGAACAATCTACTCAAACCCTACCACATCCCACTACTTCCAACACTGAAACACAGACTCATCTATGGGATGAACACGCAGAAATACAAAAATGGAAGAAATAATATGCTGAAACACAAGCCAAAAATCTGCAAGTACACAAACAAGCCTAGATAAATCACACTTTCTCAAATTGGAAAGTATTAGAACAGATACGCCAGGTAGCTCGTGAGCTTAAGAAGAAAAACAAGGACTTGAAAGACAGATTGGTCCTGGTATTTGATTTGATGTAGAAGTTACTGGCCACAAGGAAGCCATCTTGAAACTACTCCTTATTCCTGATGGAGAGACTCACATGGTTTCAGATCAAGTCCATTATAGAAGGTAAACCCCATTAATTCATTCAATCAACAGATTTTATCAAAACTTTTGTAGCTGCCTCCACCAGGGATCAACACCTCCTCTGTGAGGCATACTTCCATAATGAGGCTATTCCATAAAACAGGTTGCTAAACATAAATCCTCTTGTTGGGGATGTTAAACTTTGAGCATTTACTTCCTTTCTCCTCAATCAAATCATTTGGAAAGGTGACTTTTCGGTTGCCAAGCACAATGAAGATAATCACCTCCTCTGGATTAGACTAGAACCACAGAGGGCAGCCACCTTTATCTCACAATATTATGAGTTCTTAAAACAACCAGGGGTGACTGAACATGTTCAACAGCTACAATAAGAAGTGCTTCAGGATTGTGAACGCATCATCAGATCCATAGAGGTTCCTTCCCTCCAGGCCAATAACCTATTTTGGCAGCAATCCACGGAGAAGAGACAACAACACAATCCTTTTGGTCCTGCCAACTTAGAAGTAGCAATTTCCAGGATACCCAATTATATCCAGTGTATGAGACATTGTGCTGAAAATTGGATAGGGTACCGGTTTTATTTTCCCATTCTCTGGTTGCCAATAGAAAGGTATCAAATCAGTTATAAGCTACCTAAGAAGGCAGAAACAACAACATGGAAAAGATTGCAGCAGGTGCAAGGGTTCAGAATGCTGACAGACAGTACCTCCCAGAGTTACAACTTGAGTAACTTACATGATCAGAGTAGGTATCCAGACTTTGATTCAGAGTGAGTTGCCTGAGGACATGCAACACCTTGAGTTGGGGGGATGTTAGGACCACACAATGTACCTTTTTACCTATACTTTTTGCCACCATTATACTCTTGATCACCTACATTTAGATTCATACTATCACTTTATCTGATCATCTCAAAGGTATACAACGTCCCTTCTCATTACTATATGTTTAATCTATTTTGCATAATATTTTACATCACTCTCATACTTAACCATTGATTAGAAATGCATAAGTTTCCAAAACTACAGATTAGCATTTGAGGCCTATTGCTGAAACACAAAACTGTCCAAGGTCACTGTTGCTGAAACACATAACTGTCCAAGGTCGTTGTTGTTGAAACACAGAACTGATGCTGAAACACGGAGCTGCTATACAGTCTGAGGTCACAGATGCCGAAACACGGAAGCTGCCTTATAGTTTGAGGATGCAGATGCTGAAACACAGAGCCGTTACACAGTCCAAAGTCACAGATGCTGAAACACGGAGCTGTTACACAGTCCAGAGTTGCAGATGCTGAAACACAGAGGAAACCGCCAGAACCGACGATGCTGAAACAAAAAGGAAGCCATCACAGTCAGTGGTCAACACAGTCAGAGTGCAATTCATGTGGCTGAAACAACCCGTGAATTGTGATGCTGTAACAACATCCGCAACAATGAGAAGAAGCTATTACACCAACCGTAACAACAATACCTCATTCAACTCCTGTAATAGCATTTGGTTGAGTGAGACTAGGACATCCTATGCTGGTTTAGGAAGAATATCCGATTTAGGATAAGGCTCAGATATGCATTGTAATTATTGTATCGAAGGGATTTCCTCTTTAAATCAGAGGAAATCACCATTCGAGGTATCCAAGTTTGATGTATTGAATCAACTCTAGAGAAGCGGGACATATTCTACTTTTCCAAATTGTAATGTGATATTTCGACAGATGAATATAAGACTGCTTTGAGTATCCTTCTCTAGCTTTTTCGTTCCAGGGGAATCTTGTGAGAAGGGAGGGCCCACTTTCTTCACAATATTTACCCATTAGTTTAGAAGTGTGTTGATACAGTTTCTGTTTATGCTTTGTTTAACTGTCGTTTGCTGAAACATTGTTTTTAATGGATTCCACTTTGCTGAAACACTACTGACTCTGTCTTAGTTTATTGAATGAAATTTGTAATTCTTTTTATCAACAATCTTGTGTGATGATTTTATGAGGCTAGTAGAGATTGGGTTAAAGGTTCCCACTCAGACAGGAAGGAATCAGAATATCCTATCTTCTGTAGAATTCATTTACTTCTGCAAGTGTGCTAGCCAGAGATTTGGTTAAGGGTTCTTGCTCAGACAGGAAGGAATCAAAACACCTTGCCTTATGTAGAATTCATTTACTTCTGCCAGTGTGCTAGCCAGAGGCTGGGTGAAAGGTTCCTGCTCAGACAGGAAGGAATCGGAATATCCTATCTTCTGTAGAATTCATTTACTTCTGCAAGTGTGCTAGCCAGAGATTTGGTTAAGGGTTCCTGCTCAGACAGGAAGGAATCAAAACACCTTGTCTTCTGTAGAATTCATTTACTTATGCCAGTGTGCTAGCCAGAGGCTGGGTCAAAGGTTCCTGCTCAGACAGGAAGGAATCAAAACACCTTGTCTTCTATAGATTTCATTTACTTATGCAAGTGTGCTAGATAGAGATTTGGTTAAGGGTTCCTGCTCAGACAGGAAGGAATCAAAACACCTTGTCTTAGATTTCATTTACCTTTGCAAGTGTGCTAGCCAGGAATTGGGTTAAGGGTTCTTGCTCAGAAAGGAAGGAACCAAACATCCTGTTCTCTGTAGACTTCCATTATTTTTGCAATTGTGCTAGTCAGAAACTGGGTTAAGGATCCCTGCTCAGAAAGGAAGGGATCAGACTACCCTGTTCTCTGTAAATCTCAACCTCACAAGTGTGCTAAAACATAATTAAGGCTCAAGGCTCCTGCTTAGAAAGTAAGGAACTAGGTGGCTTTGTTCTTTGTTAGATAGAGTTAATTGTTTTCTGCATTACTATTTTCATGAAAGAGTGTTAGTACTGAAGTCTCTATTTGAGAGTAAGGGTCCTATTCTCTGATTGCAGAATAGTTGTTCTTTCCCATTGTAGGTGTTATTTTAATGTAATCCAGGATTCTTAGATTAATCTTTACAGATATGAAATAGGGGATTTACTTTCTTGTGATTTAATTCAGAGCTTCAGTTTATTCAAGCAAGTGTGATTAGCATAAGTTTCTTTACTACAACACTAAGTTGCTTTTGGAATTGAGCATATATAGTGCGTGGTTATCTTTGAAATAAAAGACTTCCCTGGGTTGATAATTTATGTATCACTTGATTGTTTAAATCAATTAAGCAATTATAGTGACCAACACCAATCATTGTTCAAAAGGTGTTGGGGTCACTACATATGAGATATGACCCAAAGATTTCATCCCTAGAAGAAAGAGCATATTTAGCTACAACAAGCATGGACATGTTACATGGGATACTCATAGATTATGAGATGAGGATAGATAAATATAATCCAATCATGAATAAAGAAACATTCAAGGCATCTAAGAAGACAAAGAAGAAGAACAAGAAAAATCCAAAGTCAGATTGTAGCTGCATCGATGATTCAGAGGAAGATGAAGAAATGGAAAAAAATGCCAGAAAGTTGGAAAGAGGAAATGACAAATGCAAATGTATGCTTCCATTGAATGTTTTAATTTTCATTTTTTTTCTAAATTTCCTCATAAGAATAAAGAAAGTGATGAAGAAGAAGACCCTAAAAATAAAAATAAAAATTAAAAGGGTAGAAAAAACAAAAAAAAATTATTCAAGAAAAGTATTTGCACCAAGAAATAAAACTCATAATCAGATGAGGATGAAGACAATGACAGTGATACAGAAAGAGTAATATTCATGGCAGCAAAAGATTCCAAATAATATTTTGAAGAAGAAGGATAAGTTGGTCTCAGAGAAGAATTAATCAGTGCCCTAGAAAAGATAAGGATTGAAAGAAATAAAATCAATTCACTCAAGGAAGAATTAAAAGGGAAAGAAGGATCTCATACTTCCAACTCCGAAGAAGTTGAGCATATTATCTACAAGCTAAAAATACAAGTAGAAGAAGACAAAAGAATTAAAGAATCACTCAAAAGTCAGTTAGATGAAAATGACAAAATGATCGAAGGCTTTGAGGTAGAAATAATCACTCTGAGAAAAGATCTTTATAAGAAGGACATGTAGCAGAACAACACCAAAGTATTGGATGAGATCATTAGAAGTCAAAGGAAATACTATGATAGATATGGACTAGGATATAACCAAACAGAGAAAGGCTCAAGATGCAAGACAAAAAAATAAAGAAGATATGAAAACATAGTCAAAGTCTCTCCCAAGAAGGAAGAAGGAAAGAGGAACCAAAAAGAAGAAAACAAAGACACTACACCACCCAGAAGATTCAGAATTCAGAATCAACAACAACCAGCAATAGGGAGACCGCAAGAAGAAGAGGGATTTATAAGAGTAGCTCCATTCAAAAAATCTTCCACCCCCAAGTATCAAACTATTTTTCTTGGTTTATATTATTCATGTAATAATTTTGGGCACAAAATTGTGAATTGTAGATCCAATACAAAGAATAGAAGTAATTATTAAAGTTGCACAAGAAATGGTTATCTAATAAGGCCTCATGAATCACATAGAAGAATATACAAATGATTTGAATCCTTGAGTGTTGAAGTAGAATGATACAAGTAAAACAACTTTTGACACATGGAAAAAGATTGTTTATTGATTGTTCCTCCCAGAGAATCACAAAAAAATATCAAAAACCACAATCAAGAATCACAAAGGATATGGATAATGAAGTAGGATCAATTCAACACTAAATAATGCATGCTTTCCTTACAAGCTCAACAAAAGAAACATGTATGGTATGTTGACAGTGGTTGATCAAAGCATATGAAATATTATAAGGACATGCTTCTAACATTGAATAAATAAATATATGTATCAATTTCATTTAGGAATGACAAGTCAACCAAAATTATAGGAATAGGCACAATCAAGCTTGGAAGTAAGGATTTTAGGGAAAGAAATGTTCTACTAGTCAAAGACATGAAGCACAATATTATAAGTGTAAGTCAAATGTGTGATCAAGGACAAAACATTATGTTTGACTCATAGAAATGCGATATAATGAATGAAGGATCAAGAAAGTTGGTAGCTACAACTGTAAGAACTCCAAGCAACATATATGTACTAAATGAAATTGGAAAATATATATGTTTTCTAGGAAAGGATGATGAAAGTTGGCTTTGGCATAGAAGAATGGGTCACATAAATTTTTATAATCTTGTTAAAATCAACATAAAGGAACCAACAAGTGAAATTCCCATGATCTTGAAGCCAACAAATACTCTATGAAAGCATTGTCTACAAGGAAAACAAACGAAGACCAAGTTCAAATTAAAAGAGTACTCCACAACAAAACCGTTAGAGATTGTATATGTTGATCTAGTTGGACCAATAAGAATTAAGGGATTGAGTGGTGAATGATACTTTATGCTACTAGTTGATGACTACACAAAAATGACTACAATTTTCTTTCTCAAGAAGAAGTCAGAGGCATTCAAACACTTCAAGATATAAAAAAGGTTGGTTGAAATTGAGACAGAGTTGAAAATCAAGTGTTTGATATTAGACAAGAGAGGAGAGTTTACATCAAAGGAATTCATGAACTTCTGTAGTGAACATGGGATAAAAAGACATTTTTTAGTAGCCATGATACCTCAAAAAATGGAGTTGTAGAAAGAAAGAACATAACAACTTAGGAAATGGCCATAACCATGTTGAATGATTTCAAGTTGAAAGACATATTTTGGGTACAGGAAGTACATATGACATTTCATATCCAGAACATAGTAATGCTTAGAAATAATAGTGACAAGACTCCTTATGAGCTATGGAAAAGAAGAACAACAAGCGTGAATCATTTTAGATTATTCAAAAGAAAATGTTATATCAAAAGAGAAGATGGCGGGATTTGAAAAATTGACTCTCAAGTTGATAAAGGCATGCTGGTTGGGTACTCAAGCAAATGGAAAGAATAAAAATCATTCAATATAAGAATCAATAAAATAGTGAAAAGAATCAATGTGACAATTGATGAGAAAGATGGACGAAATATAAAGGAAGGAAGAAAAGATTCAGTGGAAAAGGATCACAAAGAAGACTTGAAAGAAGAAAAAAAAAATATAGATGAAGAAGAAGAGAAACTAGAAGAAAAGAAAGAGAAATAATATCTTCAGGCACCTCCAAAGACACCTAACAAATGAGTGTAGAAAAATCATCCACCAGAATAGATCATTGGGAATAAATATGCAGGAGTTCAAACCCGAAGAAGAATACATTTACCAGAACAACATCACCTAGCATTGTTATCCATAATTGATCCAAGAAGTTTTGAAGAATCCATCAAGGACGAATACTGGATCAAATATATGAATGAATAATTTTACGATATACAGAAGAATGATACATGGGAACTCATTCCAAGTCCAAAGAACAAAAACGTGATTGGTACAAAGTGAGTCTTCAGAAACAAATTGAATGAGGATGGACAAGTTACTAGGAACAAAGCAAGATTAGTATGTAAAGGATACACTCAGGTTGAAGGTATAGATTTTAAAGAAACCTTTTCCCCAATTTCCAAAATGGAAGAAATAAGGTTGATTCTATCTTATGTATGTTCCAAAAATATCAAGGTGTATCAGATAGATGTAAATTCAACATTTCTAAATGGAGAGTTAGAATAAGAAGTATAAATTGAGCATCCAGAAGGATGTCAATTATCAAAAAAGGAAAATTATGTTTACAGTTTGAATAAGACACTATATGGTCTCAAACAGGCCCCTAGAGCATGGTACTCAAGGTTGGACAGATACTTGTAGACAACAATCTCTATATAAACGTAAATCGAGATAATATCCTAATAATTGAAGTTTATGTTGATGATATTATTTTTGGGAGTGATGATGACATGATGAGTCAGAATTTTTTCAAATATGTGCAGAAGGAGTTCGATATGTCATTACTTGGAGATTTTTGTTTCTTTTTGGGACTATAAATATGTCAGAGCAACAAAGGTATCTTCATATCTCAGGCCAAGTATATTAGATAAATGATAAAAAAGAGTTGGAATGGAAGATTGCAAACCATTTAGTACTCCTACGCAGACCAATTGCAAGCTAAGTAAGTATTATGATTCACATGATGCAAACTAGAGACAACACATATTGATGATTTTCAAATAAATCTATGTGAAACATTCTAGACTGGATGTGATGCGAGAATTTAGACATATTGCAAGGTTTCAATCAACATCCAAGGAGTCACATGTTATGGCAGTGAAGAAGATATTTAGATATCTAAAAGGTATATAAAATTTTGTTTTATGGTATCCAAAAGGGAATGATCTATCTCTTTTTTCCTATATAGATGCAGATTGGGCAGGTTGCATTGATGATAGAAAAAGTACAAATGGAGAAGGTCTCTACTTGGGTGAGTGACTGGTATCATGCTTGAGAAAGAAACAATCATCAATATCTTTGTCTATAACACAAGTAGAGTATATTGCAATAACAACATGTTGTACACAGGTACTATTGATGAAACAAACTTTGAAGGATATACAGTTTGAATATGATAAGCCAATTCTAATATTTTGTTATAACACCAATGCCATAAGTATCTCAAAGAATACAATGATGCACTCCAAGATGAAACATATTCCAATCAAGTTTCACTTTCTACGACAACATGTTGCAAGGAATAACATCAGGGTCGATTGTATTGGGAAACAAGAGAGGATTGTAGATATATTCAGCAAACTTCTTCCGAGGGATACATTTGAGTATCTTCGAAATAAACTTGGAGTATTTTCTACCCCAAAGTGAAATTTTGAATTCTTTTCATATATGTAATGGATTTACATGAGGAAGCACCATGAAGAGAAAAAGGATAGCTGAAATATTCTAATCTTGTAGATAGGGGGAGCATCCCAAAGGATAGTTCAAATAGGGGGAGCATCCCCAAATGCAAGTTACCCTTTTCCATTGATGTCAAAGGGGGTAGAGAAAGTAATCAAAGACATGGAAATGGAGAGAAAGAACATAGGCATGATTAAATGGGGGATGATGATCATAGGGGGAGAATGAACATAAGTGTTTCCATGCCATCATAGTTGCATCAGAATGTTGCCATCAATGCCAAAGGGGTACATTGTTGAAAGATTGGGTTGGTTGTTATTGATGTCAACCCTTGAAGCAAGTCTGGTAGAAAATTTCGATAGCCCCGAAGGTATGGTCATGGAACCAACAATTGATTGAGGAATAAAGAAATGTAGTTCAATGTATTTTCAAGTTATATTATAATAGATGGATAGTATGCATCATGTCATTTCCAATGATAGGTGGTACGTCACGTGGCTACTTGCGGTTGAGGAGATATGGCTTTGAAAATATTTGAGGACCCTCAAGAATAATCTAGAAACTCCTAGAAGGTCAATGAGAAGTCAATTATTCTAGAATCTTGTATAAAGTCTTCAATAAGTTTGCTAGTCAAAGTGATTGAAAAAAGAAGTTAATTATGGGTAAAGTAGTTGTAACAAAGAAATTATGATTTTACTAATTATGGGTAAAGTAGTTGGAACAAGAATGTGGGTTAGCCCTAAAATAAGGAAAATGGGTAAAAAAATTATAAGATATCCCCTAAAGGAAGGCACTTGGGAAGTATAAATAATATATCAAGAGACTCCCATTAACACTGATTGCACACATTGGATATCTATCTTGTGAACGATTTTTGGCAGGAATTTTACTGACCAATATGAGGTTGCACAAATCAGAGGAAGCGAAGGAGAAGAAACGACAAAGTTTTGTTATTGCAGAGGAGAATGAGGGTTTTATCAAAAACCCTAATTTATCTTATCCTCGCAGGTCAGACTACTAGTGTCCTGTGAGGTACCCCCACGGGTTGTCTAAGGCTCGTCACGAGAGGCCCCACTAGAAAATAGGGTTCATCCCATGAGGCAAAGCCATATCTGAAGGATTAGGTTGGAGTAAGGCTGCAAGAGATGAGGAGAGGATACAAGAATGCGTGACAGTGTTCAAGTACAACAAATTCATCTACATAAGTAAAAGGTGTGATTATATGTTTTTTTTTAAGTTGGATCTTGATGATTTATTGGGGTATGGTTATGTGAGGTTGATTATATGTTCTTGAGGTACTATTGGTTGTATGGTACATGCTTTATGAGGCATATATGTAGAGGCACATTATTGGTGCACTTATTGTTTGTACTTGGCACAGATTTTTGGGTATTTTGTTGAGGCATATATTGTTTCATATGGTACACGTTTGAGGCATTTAGGTAGAGATGTATTGTTGAAGCTATTGGTATAGATTGAAGTTGCATAACAGTGAGGGTTTGATACATGGTTTATGTGATATTTCATTATATGTTTTTTATGGATGTTGGTACATGTATGGCATATGATTAGAGAGATATATTTGTGATGTTGGGTACATGGTTTTATATATGCACTTGTGATGGTTGGTATGAGATCTCTAATATCATATCTGATTGGTTGATGAGTTTGAAGTAACATGTTTTACAGTGATAGGTTTTAGAGTAAGAGGTTTTACAGTGACATGTTTTTGAGTGGCATGTCTTACAGTGACAGGATTGAGAGAGTTTGTGGTAGTCACAATTTGGTCTCAATTTATATTTCAGGGTGGCAGCACAGGGAAAGGAAAGGGTTTTTATCATCCTTCCGATTGGTGCCTGAAAACTAAGGGATTTGTAGCTTCCTTCAAGTTGGATCCTGAGAAAATAGGGGGTTGTAGCCTCCTTCGAGTTGTAGTTGGAAAACAAGGAAGTTGGTGCTTCCAATGAATGTATTTCTTCTGAGATATAAGAAAATCATTATGTTGTTTTCTCTTGCATCAGGTTTCCACATGAAATTGTGGTGTACTATGTACTTCTGTGGTTGCTCACTATTCACTATTTATTTATACTTCTCATGATGTTTTGAATGCTATTGATGAGTTGCTCATAAATTTATATAATACATATTTTGGTTAAAAGTAATAAAAGTGATCATACTAATTCACCCCTCCCCCTCCCCCCCTCTCAGTATTCCAACAAGTAGAAGGTGTATGCTCTATGCGTTTTTCCTCAATAACTTAGGCTAAAGTTTCTAGCATTTCCCTAGGCATATATCTTCTATCTTTATCTCGAAAAAAAACCAATTTTAAGTGCAACCTATTATTCACTTTCTTAGCCTTTGATTTATTTTTGTAAAGCAATATAAGAGGGTAAATATTTCTAAAATATCTTACCTGGAAAATAGATGGTATCCTTTTATATCTTCTTTGTTAGTTGTGTTTCTGTAACATCCACTCATATAGTCTTAGGATGTGTAGCTTATATTTGAACCTTTGTAATAGATTTGGTTTGATATTGGTCTTTTGTGACTTATGTAACAAATAGGGTCCTAGTCTAGTACCACTTGAATCTTCCTTAAAGTGTGGTCAACTCTTTCTCATGATGTTTTTTCCCTCTTGGAGAGTTATAAGAATCACCATAGATTTCAATTTCTTGAGGTCTAGTATTTTAGTTTTATGTAGTAGGTATGACTTCTTCATTTGGTGCATGTCCTTATTTAGAATTCCCATCTCCACTACTAGTTCTAGTTCAATTGCCTAGTCTTCTACTATTATTTCTAGTTCTTTCTTAAGCTACACATTGTTCCTTTCTTGTGGCCTCTGTTTTGCAGAAAATGCATCCCATGTTAAGTGGTGTTGATAATTCACATCCAAAACTTGTATTTCAATTATCCCATGATGATATAGGAATTTTTTACGATTTTTATTCTCACTTACCATCCTATACATTAATTATTGAGACAAAAGTAAAACAAATGGAATATAGATAAGTCATTGATTCCTTAAATGATTTAGAAACTTGAAGTGATAACTGAACAAAATTCTATAGTGTCCTTCACATGTAGCATATTTTTTAACAAAGAGATAAACATTGACCCATGGTTGATGCAAGGAAACATGATTCACTACTTTCTCTATGCTAGACACAATATTATCCCCTACTAGAAAGTTAAGGTGAGCATTGGTTACTAGAATTCACCTCGCAAACCATGTTCCCCATGTATTTGGCAACCCTATAATGGATTATGAAAATTTGAAAGTTTTAGTGAATTCCATACTGATTGCAATGTCAAATCATTGAAACATTTCACAATACTCTACCCAACCTGCTTCCTAGAAGATTCATAACACTTATGGGTTCTGTCTCAAGCTATTAGTGTTATCATGCTAATGATGGACTGTTGATCCACCCATGGTAAAATGTAGAAGAGAGGAATTGTCATTTTTAATTTTAGTGGAAAGAAATATAGAATGAGGTAGTGGTAAAAAAATGATACCCAATCTTGGACATGATACATAAATCATGTGAAAATCACTCTGCATGTAGGAAAGGTTTCTTGATCTAGAAAACATTTTCCATTGTGAAGTAATGATGTCATGATCAGGATCTAGTGGTGATCTTTTAAAATGATGTGATTTAAGGGTGGTAGAGTTTTATTAAGTGTATATACACACACAATAATGCACATATGGGGATGATATAACGAAAGGTTAACATTAAGAAACTCGTACCCCCATCAACACACAACTGATAGTCATTTCTTCCCTAAAAAAATGTGGGAAATGAATTGAATGGGTTAACTCTTAGTGGTATTTCAATACACAAACCATATCATACAATGATTCTCATAAAAAATTAGAAAGAGGAAAACATACTTGCACTTACATTTGAAATGGAGAACTAATGACCAGAGGCAAAGTGGTGCATGAACTTACAAACATCAAGAATAGTTGCACTAGATAGGCATCTCATAACAAAAGAGTTAGAGAATCATGTAAGATATGAATGGCTAATAAAAAAGATCAACAATTCATAGGATTAGTAGAAAATATGTGAAGGAATGATAGATGTTGAATAGGTCAGACCATTTTGTAATTCCTCAAAGTAGGTACTACCATTCACAAAGAATGCATAGGAACCCCAGAAATGTAATTGGAGCATGAAAGAGGACATCCCATGGGATCCATGACATACTAATTGTGTTAAAGAAAAAAGTAATATTTTCGATGTAGTATATGTAGCATTTTTCTTGGATCTGTAGAATTATGTAGCATATATAACAAGGACACATTGATTGGAGTAGGTATAAGGATGTAGAAACTAAAACCACTGTGCCAAGAACAAAGTCAAAAAATTCATTATTTGGATATTTTCCTTTTTCTATTTTTTCTTCATAAATATTGATTGTCAACAAGATGATTTTCAAACAAGACTTATCTAATTGTTTCCATGGGGTTTTTTAGAGCTATAAGTTTATTTAAGCCAAGGAAAACTAACCAAAATTTGGTTTTCTAGTATTCCAAGGTATAATGGGTCCAAGGTATAATGGCATTTGAAATAAGTTTTCACCATTAGAGTTGTTTTTTTTCTTCATTTTTTCTCTCTTTATTTATTTATATCTCCATTGAAACAAATCAAGTGGTTATAGTTATTTTTACATAGTCACAACACCACCAACCTCTAAATCAAATTGACTAGAAAGACATCTAATGAAGGTCTCCTTAGAAACTAGTTTTTTGTACAACCTCAATTTATGGACATTTTTCATGAGAGGGGTCTTTTCATCGTAAATTGTGCATAACTTATCTGAGCTATTTTCATAAACTATATCAATTTATATGGCCCAACCCAATGAATGCAAAACTTTCCCTTTAAATTTTTAAATTTGGAATCAATTAACAAGGCAAAATATCCATCTTGGTATATGTTCTTTTTGATTAATTTTCCATGCCACTCCACGCTCAATTGTTGGACAACCAAAAAATGATGCAAATTTTCCTAACAAATCTTGTCAAGTTCATTGATTTGTTCCAAGTGCTGCTTTTGAGACTTAGAAAGATCCATCCCAATTTGAGAATGCATTCCTTAGTGTCTTAATCTAAAATTCAATGGAAAGGAATACATTCTTACCATAGTTGAGCTCATTTGGGGTGAAGCTTGTATTATTTCAATATGTGGTGTGGTAATCCTAGAGAGATTCTAGGAGTCTACTGTCCCAACCCTTTTGATGAATCTACATAGTATTGGTTAGGATAGATTGTAGAACCACCTTTTTGGTTAAACATAAACACACATTAATTAATAAGATAGGATAACATTAATTATGTTAATATATAAAAAGAAATGGCTTATGTACCAAGAATTTGTTTGATTAGTAACGAGTTTATAAATGTGCACCAATGAGAAGAAAAATACAACATTTATTTTCAAAGTCAATGTTGCAAAGGAGATAATAAATCAAAATTGAAACTAACACAAAAGAAAACCAATGTATTGAAAGGGGTGTTTCTCCTATTTTAAAATCACATAAAGCTCAAAGTTAGAGTGTTAGTAAAACTATATGTAAATTACCGTAGGGGTATTGAGTTAATATTATATAGGTTATCAAAATAATGATCGCATAACTGCATATAAGTATAAGTAGATGATAAAGAGGAGTCTTTAGACAGAAGGATGATTGTATTCCAAAGCGATTATGTGGGGGTATTACTTTAATATTATAAGTTATCAAAATAATGATCACACACGTAAATGTATATAAGTATGAGTAGATGATAAAGAGGAATCTTTAGGCCTAAGGATTAATGATTGTACTCCAAAGTGATGGTTGTATTTCAAAGTGATTATGTTTTACATACAGGAGTATTTTTTTATAACCATTGATTATCTTTTACCATGTTTTTAAAATGATTTTAGATTCATTTTAGATTCATCTTAATTATATATGAACTGAATGGTTGTATTTCAAAGTGATTATGTTTTACATACATGAGTATTTTTTTATAACCATTGATTATCTTTTACCATGTTTTTAAAATGATTTTAGATTCATCTTAATTATATATGAACTGAATGTTGAAAAAGATAAAAAATAAATATTGATGTTTCTCAATGTATATAATATGTTTTAAAAATTAATTCAAATATTATAATATATATATATATATATATAAATTTTTTTTTTTTAATTTTAATTTTAAGATAATTATATATATATAATTATTAATTTTGTTGAATTAACATGTGCTAACATTATCTAGATTACATTATAACAATTATATTATATTTGATTGTAAAGAATTCTTTTGTTAGGTTAGACAAATCAAGTATAAAAAATCTTATTAATTCTTAGATATCAAATTATTATATTTTTAGTGTTATATTCGTAGGTTAGTGTCAGCATCATATTTGACCATGTCATTAATATAAAGGTTTTTCAAGGTTATAAGGCAGAGATTATATGAGATAAAGATCGAGGGATATATTTCATATCCTTTGAACAAAAAGTGCTAGAACATCTTGAGGCATATTGAAGAAAATAACATAAAATCCATGCTCTAGGAACCTAAGGAGAGATATAAGAACCTGGGCACTTATCAGAAGTTAAAAAAAGGCTTATTGCATCCCAAAATGGCCTACACATTAATATAAGGGGGGCTTACCATGAGATTGGAGGTCGAGAACCAAACACCAAAAAATGTGTGGGCCCAGTCATCCGACGATTTCAAGCAAGGAAGATCTACGACTATTGATCAAAGTCACACCATAAATATGCATGAGAGACAAGGACCATAATAAATGTGATAGTGGTTTGAGCATACACGTGTCACGAAATGAATGGTTTCACCCAAAAAGAATATAGAAGGAAAAACCTCCCTTGTCGAGTTGTGATATTGTTATTACGGTTTCAGCAATCCACCTATCTGCCCATTATAAAGCCCACATCTGTCCTTCTTAGTGTTCCACCCAGGAAAATAGGAAATATTAGGAACAACGTGGCATGCTAGAAAAGAACTCATTAAAGAAAATCCAAGGATGCCACCTGGACAAAGGAGGTCCATTGGGGGCACAAAAAAACTCACCGAGCCTAGTGACACATAGTCTACTCCCCTACCACATATGCACTAGCATGAATCAATATGAAGCCACCACATGTCCATTATACCATGCCTACATCACGATGTCACTCAAAATTTCACGCCCTCCCCAAATTTTCAAAGAATGAATCCAAAGGCAAGGTGACTCATGGCCATAAAAAGAACAAAGAAGCGGGGTTTTCAAGCAAAGTTGTGGATTATGAAAATGGGGTGCCAAATCGACTACTGGATGAGAAAATATATAACATGACATTTGGTGTCACGCCTATAAATCATTGCCAATAATTATACCATTAGTTGTAGTCGACAAAGGATGACAATTATTGGTTCAACACACACAATTGGACACACTACAGATCTCATAATATCATTTATGTGTTAAGAAAATCATTTCATTCCATCAACGACCTTTGCAAGTACGTGTCAGAACCTTATAAGACAAAGCCTCATGATCATAAGAGACCAATTTGCGAGTAATTTGGCTTCTAAAGGTGAGTTACTCATATGCCAAGTGTCATAGAAGATGACCCACCTACACAGTCTCTCCCCTCAGGATAGGCCAACCATCCATTCTCACCACATATGTGTGAAGAGTTTCTCTTATCATCGAGAAGGAGGATAATGTCTATTTTTTCTCACATTGGCTTAGATATACAATTAGTGGGACATATGGTAGCTCACCCTAAGGTGCAATTTCACAATTCAACCAACATTGTTATGAGGAAAATCTCTCTATGGATAGGGGTAAGCCACAACAGATGGAAATGACTGTAGAAATCAAATCTACTCTCAAGTATGCTATATAGACAAATATTCTATCAAGACAAGATAAAAGGCCTACCTCTTCCAGATGTTCGATGAAGTCCATCGTTGAGCACTTGACCCAAAGAAATATACCAACAACTAGTCCTCAACAACCAAGAAACACAAGCATATGGTGATAATATATGATGTTAGCACATTAAATAGCATAATCCATCAACATTGATAACAAATACGCTCATGTAATAATAATTCAAATATTTGCAAGATATTGATTGGACAAGAAAATAATATTTCTATTAAGATATAATTAGTAGAAGTGAATAAGTTACAAAATTTTGTGTCGGCACAGTTCAGAACCGAGAAACTAAGTTCCTTCCAGCTGAGCCTCCACCACTTCAATCCTCCACCAAAGGAAATCTCATATAAGAGATACAATGAATTTCTCAATCAGTAAGGGAAGAGTTTGGGGGTTGAACAATGTGTTCAGAGTTAAAATATAAAGGGATGCAGACTCAATGTGAAGTGAATAATTTCTCCAGAGTAAATTTGCTCTCAAAGTTGAATTCTTTCTCCTCTTTTCCATAGCTCAGATTTGGCCCATTTATAGCCTTCAAGTGGAACTGAAGGGCTGAATCAGAACATTTCCAGTATATGGAAGGCCAAGGATCATTGATCTCGTGACGTGAGATGGAAACCTGACACCATTTTTCAATTTTGGGCACATTTCCTGATGTACGCGGGTTGTAGTGGTGGAACCTAATTATGCACATGTTGTATAGTAGGCAAGGTGCATATATGTGGAAAAATTATATTTTTAGCTCTGGGAAATGTAAAAAGGGGCTTCAATTATGCATAGGGAAATGGAAAAAGTCCTTCTATGCAAGCTTGGATGGGGTGAGGAAAATCTTGCTATAACAAACACTCTACATAAGCTTGAGGCATATGATTCAAAGAGTTGGTCAATGGTTCTTTGTGTCATGGAATGATGGAAGTTGAGAGGAAACAGTTAGACTTACTTCTATCCAACTGAGGACCTCAGTTGTTCAAAGGTGAACATGTCCAACACAACAGTTAGAGGTTCAATTGAGTCACCTAGAATAATCCAAACAAAAGCTCAATTAAATAAAGATAACACTCCTCATAATACATCAAGAATTTTTAATTCTAGTGGTAAAAATATTTTTTGCTAGGTAAAATTGGTTGGAAAACTAGAGGTGGTATCAAGAATTGAAAAGTTGTATCCAGTTTCAAGAAACAGTTTGGGATCAAATGAATGGTTTTCTCACAAATTATGGTATCTATAAAGGAAGAAAAAATGCTCATTCTTAGGGTTGGAACTTTGGGGAATTTAAGAGGCTCTTACGACCAAATATATTAGATAAAAAACCTCAAGCATAGATATATAGTAAAATAAATAGGCACCAAGAAGTTCATACCCCATGTTATATTTCAATTTGTAGGTCTTCTTATTTTTTTGTTTGTGTTCTTGTAAATCCAACTCTCCCATTTGACTTCTTGTATCAGATCCTATTAATAAAATCTCAAGCATTAGTTTATGCAACATATTCAATGTTAGTGTGTGGTGTATGGTCATGGCATATAAGTGATTTCCTCTTAACAAATGACCATTTCTTGTCATTTATTTATGCATTTAAATGATATGCAGAGGGTACCTCCATGGATTTGAATGTATGATAATTTATAACTATTTGAAACATGTTTTTATCGATATGTATACACGTGTTAGAACCGTTGAATTCTTAATTTCTCACCACATTATTCTATTTCCATAAGCTACAAGATTCATTCTTTACAATTTCTTGTATGCTTATATTGTTTTTATTCTAATTCACGACTTCTCTCACATTTAAATCCAAATTGTCTAAAACACTTTTTGACACATGCCTCTTGGGGTTATCATATGAAGTGAGATTGTTTGGGGGCCTAAAGTTTTGAGAAAGAGAGAGAAATAAAAGGTTAATAAAATTTGCATGATTTACTTTAATACACATATATCTATAAGAATCATCCTAATTATTATCTCCTAGGGTTCCTTGACATCATTCCAGTAACATACTGAAACATATTGAGGGACAAAATTTGAAATGGATTCATTTTCTGGGAACAAAATTTGAAGATAGATTTCCCTGGGATACTCCATTATGAGCTTTGATCCTTGATGGCGAAGAATCCTCAAACATATGGTTGTTAACATTTCACTTAGAGACTCCACAAAAGGAAAATATGGAATCTACCAGAAGATACACCAAAAGTAACCTTGATCCTTCTCAGGTTCCATTATACTTAGATCTAAAACGTTTTGTGACCTGGAAGAACATTAGAGAATTCCATATCTCATCTTCTTCAAGTAACCCTAATTTAGAAACATCTCCTTCTACTATTCATAGAAGTATTGAATATGTAGATCTAATTCATATACATGTAGATTCACATTTCGATTCAAAGTTTCCCCCAAAACCTTTGATAGATATACAAAACCACCTCTACAATTCTATTAGAAGTAGGTTCTTCCTTACGACCCCTCTTGAACACATGGCTGGATAAGAGGAGGAATAGATGGGTAAAATAAACCTCCCCCACCACCTTTAAACCCTTGGGTCACTGCCATATATGGCCCACTGAGTTTTCCTCAAAATGTTCATGATCTCCCCGAGAATTACTTGAACCTTATACCAAAATATGATGGAGAAAAAACCCATTCCATTGAGGAACACATGGGTGACTTTCAAGAATTCACAGAAAATTTGTTTGCGAAGCATGATGATGTCCTCATGAGTTTATTTTTCTAAAATTTGGAGGGATATTTCAGAAAATGGTTCAAAGAACTACATGTTTCTTCGATTGATAGTTGGGAGGATCTATAATATACTTTTATGAGTCATTGGGGTGAAAAAAGGAATAATCTGTAATACCTAATTGAATTTGGATTTCTCAAGAAAATAGATAATGATCCTTTTGTTGACTTCAAAAGAAGATTTATGAAGCTCTATAACAATATCCCCAGAGACATAAAAACTTCACAATGAACAACTAAAGTTACATATGGTAGGGGAATTTGATGATGATTTTTTCATGGTCTTGAGGGAAAGAAGATCCCCAACTTTGCTTATAATGCAGGATGATGTAATATATAATTAAGGAAGCATTATTTCATTAGGTAAAATGAAACTAAAAAAGCAACAAGTAGAAAGGAAAAATACTAGAGAAGATTGTGGTACCTCTGATCCAAACAAAGATTCCCAAGAAGCTAAGATGGAAGATATCTCTAGACTGAACAGGAAATTAAAAAAAAAAGATGTCAAGGTTTGAGATGGAAAGAAAAAATGTAAACTAAGCCCCTCAATAAGGATGCATGAGAAACCCGAATCAATTTAGAAAACATTTCAATCCATAACTAATGAGGAGGGAAAATGAAACAAGGAGCATCATGTCCAACCCCCTATAAATTCCAACAATGATAACAACCTTGTTGAGGAAGTCATGGATGAGGAATATGTTGAATACACATAATAGGTACACCTACTTCAATATTATAATAATTCCATGCATCTAACTCAAAATGACTATGAATATTCTCTAAATCCTAAGAAGAATATTCCTAAGGATGAACCGAACCTAGAAGCTCTATCCTTTGTTCAATATAGATTGTTTATTGATGCATTATAGGATGAAATGCACAAGAAGTATGGTCTATAGCCTAGGAAAAAACTATCTATTCAAGACAATCAACCTTAGCCTAAGAAGCCTAATCTAAGTCAGCCCAAGGACAAAGCCAAAGAAACATTAGACATCTCTAACAAAAATGAGGTTCTAAAACATTTGAAAAAAGAAAAATAAACTAATGAATTTGAGGAATCAGTTCCACCTTTCAACATTTAAAGAGAATTGTTCAAAATCAATATCCCTATACCATTGGTGTAATTGACAAAGAATCCCTCATATCATAAAAAAAATTAGAAATTCATGTAGGGAAAGGGACCAAAAAACCCTCCTGATACTTTGAATGTGCAAGATGAGTGCCCTATCATATTTTTTGTCCCCCACATAGATGAAAAGGGAGAATATAGTTCACCCTTCTATGCGACCTTAAATATTCATGACAAAATGTTACACAATTGTATGCTTGATTCTGGAGCATCACATAACCTCATGCCCAAAGTAGTCATGGAAAGGTTGATATTATATATAACCATACCATACCATGAATTGTATTCCTTTGATTCTAGGAAGGTGAAGCATGTTTGGATGATTAATGACGTGGTGGTCACCTAGGATTAGCTACTTGTCAAGTGCATCATGATGGATGTAGTAGTAGTTGATGTACTTGCTAATTATGGTATGTTGTTGTCTAGAACATGGGCATGCAAATTGGGAGGAACTATGCAGATGGATATGAAATATTCCACTGTACCAATATTTGGGGGTGAAAACAGAAGGTTGTATAGGGGAATTGTTTTTTCTTATGTTGTTAGTGACTATAAAAACCCTAGAAATCATCCCATTTGTGTTTTTTGATGAAGAAATTGGTTGTTGCATCCTTTCAGTAAATGAATAATATAATGAAACTCCAACACCTGCATACCCTTTGGTAAGTTCTACTAAAGAGGTATATGGTATATGGAAAAAACAAATTGATGGGGAATATTTGAAAGAAGAGTTGGGGGTTTTTGTAGTGCTCATTGATCCCACCAAAAGAGAAATTCATTTATCCTACAAGATAGCGTTTGAGGCCACTAATAATGTAGCTAAATATGAATCCTTGATTTTTGTCTTGGAGGTAGTAAGAAAAATCCAAATTACCAAGTTGGTAGTGTTTGGATATTCACAACTAGTGGTTCAATAGATCAAGGGATTCTACCAAACAAGTCATCGTATAATGAGGTCATACAGTGATAAGGTATGGGACATGATTGACAATTTTTATGAAACTTTCAATATTTTTGTTGTCTTAAGAGAATTTAATCAATGGGTTGATTCCTTAGTAGTAGAATCCAACACTTTCAAACCACCATATATACCCCAAGTGAAATCTGAAATTGATATGAGGTATAGACCATCCATCCTTGACAACATCAAATACTCAATTTGTTTTGAATATCAGTAGCAAATAAAAAAGTTCATGGAGGTGATAGATGAGTTTAAAAATACTCACATTCATTCTTATGTTGAAGAAGAGACCAAACAAATGATTGGGGAAGAATCTAAATCCATCCCCAAATTCAATGATTACATGAATAAACACAAAGTCATTTAGCTTAAGAATAATTTTGTTCTGAAAGGGATGGTACCTTTGGAACAATTGTTTGATAGAAATGATGTACCTGTGAAACCAATTGTCCTTCTGAAGGATCATGACAACACTGAAGACTGTAATCTAGGGGGAAAAAAGAGCCTAAGTACATTAATTTATCTAAATATATTCCTACTGATCATAAAGAAAAATACCTATAGTTGTTCAAAGAATACATGGATGTTTTTTCCTGGAAATATGAGGACTTGAAGACTTATGATACCAACACCATACAACACAGAATACCCCTCAATCCTGATAATAAACCTTTCAGGAAGAAACTAAGGAATTTTAACCCCCTTCTATTGCTTACCAATGATAAGGAAGAAAGGAAATTACTATATGCCCATATTATAATACCCTTAAGGTATTCTAAATGGGTAGAAAATCTGATTCTAGTGAGGAAAAATAATGGAGAAATAAGGCTCTGTGTGGATTTTAGGAATATAAATAAATGTTCATTGACGAATAAATACTCTTTTCCTAAGATGGATCACATCATATAAAAAGTAGTGAGGGAAAACAAAATCTCCATGATGGATGGTTTCTTAGGATATGTAACCAAGTGGAAATGCATCTAGAAGATCGGGGAAAGACAACCTTTACAACATCTTAGGGGAATTTCATGTATTATAAGATGCATTTTGGGATGATAAATGCAGGGGAAACATTTAAAAGATCTATGGATATATAATTTGTGGAAGAGAAATACAAATTCATTATTATATACGTTGATGAAATGATTGTATTCTCAAATACAAATGAATATCACATCAAGAGTTTAAGGCATACTTTTGGAAGAGTAGAAAATTTGGCTTGTCTTTGAATCCAAAATAGTCTTATTTTTCTATGATAAGGAAAAATCTTGGTCCATATAGTATCCAAGGAAGGGGTGAATATATATCCAAAAAGGGTGGAGACAATTAAGCAAATTGCCTTTCCTAAGAACAAGAAAGAAGTACAATCTTTCTTGGGTAGGATTAATTTTTTGAGAAGGTTTGTCCCAAGTTTTATTGAAATGTAAAAATATATCACTGACATGTTGAAGAAGGATGATGAAGTCAAATGGATTGTTGAAGCTAATGAGTTTTTTTTAAGGATCAAAGAGGCATTAGTGGAGTCTCCAATTCTGGTTAGCCCAAACTATGATAAAGAGTTCTTCATTTTCTCTTTTTCCTCATAAAATACCATAGCTGTTGTATTTTTATAGAAAAATGAATAAAATCAATAGAAACCCATATCCTTATTCAGTAAATCCTTGAGAGAGGTTGAACTAAAATATAGTAGATTAGATAAACAAGCTTATGTTTTGGTCAAAGCATTGAAAACATTTAGAGATTACATATTGCACTCTAAGATATTGGATTATGTTCCCAGTAGTGCTATAAAACACATTCCCACATAGCACAATAGTGAGGAAATAAGGGGTAAATGGATTTACAAACTTCAGGAGTATGATGTAGATATCAAACCCACAAAACTGGTAAAAGGACAAGGATTTTCCAAACTATTAGCTGAGTCTAATTGTAGATCTCTAGGAATGAATTCACTGTCAACTTGCATCATGCCAACATAACTTGAAGGGGATGAAACACAATAACCATCCTTGAAGACAATCCCTAAATTTTCTCAATATGGTTGGTATAAGGATATCATCTTTTACCTGCAAAACTTGAGTTTCTCACAAACATGGGACAGAGCCAAGGCTAGGTTTGTTAAAATTAAGGTTGTGAAGTATTGCATTTTGGGAGAAAATGTGTTTTGAAAGGATCCAAGAGGAATTTTTTTAAATTGACTCGTTGAATAAGAAACTAAAGGAATTTTCACTAAGTTTCACAAGGGAGTATGTGGGAGTCACCTCACTTGGAGAGCCACTACATACAAGATCATCATAGGTGGTTATTATTGGACCTCATTTTTTTAATGTCAATTTCATGGCTAGAGCATGTGTATAATGTCATATGTTTATAGGGAAACAAAAAATGTTGCCCCCTCCCATTGAGATCAATCAAAATTGAGACACCTTTTCAACAGTGGGGATGGGATTTCATTTGTGAAATCAGTCCAAATTCAAGTGGACAACATAAATGGATTCTTAAAAGCCACATATTATTTCATCAAATGGGTAGAGGCCATCGCCATAAGGGAAACAACTAACATAGTCATGATAAATTTTATTGAGGAGAATATCTTGGCTAGATTTGGGTGTCCAAGGAAGGTCATAATTGATCATGCCCAGGCTTTCAAGTCTTCCAAATTGATTCATTTTTTGTGAAACTATAACATAGATCTTGGACAATCTACTTATTACTATCCACAATGTAATGGTTTGACTCATTCTTCTAATACAAATATTGTCAACATTATCAAGAAGATGCTATCCCAAAATAAAAAAGTGTGGGATTCTCACTTGAAGTGTGCGGTTTGGGAAGATAGGTTCAACACAAAGAGTTTTATTAGAACTTATCCTTTTCAATTGGTATATGGATTGGAATCCATTTTTCCTATTCCACTTAGCCTTCTTGTGATGAAACTACTACAAGATGAAGAATTAGAATCAGGTGATATGTAGAGTAGAATTAACCAATTTATTGAAGTTAAACACATAAGAGAACATGTGTAGATAAATTCTCACATTCACCAGGAAAGAATAAAAGAAATATTTGACAAAATAAACAAAGAAAGAAATTTCATGACATGAGATCTTGTCCTAAAGTGGGATGCTCTAAAGGAAGATAAAGGAAAGCATGGGAAATTTGACAATCTTTGTCATGGACCCTTCCAAGTTGTTGCAGTTCAAGATAACAACACATATGAATTGACTCAGTTCTATGGAGAATTGTTTGGGGATATTTTGAATGGGAGGTTCCTCAAGCACTTCTTGCAGTACTCAATACTTCAAATATTCTTACCCTATACACAAATAATTATTTTTCCATTTATTTCCATGAATTTTTAATTTTACTTCATTCACCATTTGTTACATGAGCAAGTAGGTAGAGTTCTAACATTGTAAGTTGTTGATCATTTTTGTTTCACATGTCAGATCAATTTTCAGGTATGAGGGAGGTATATAATTTCATATCAGATTCGATAATCCAACATAAGAAAGAACTTGGTCTATAGTTATCAGTACACCAAAGGGGTATGTTTTCCTCAATGGAGATGATGTCAGTACCATATTTGACCCTATCACTAATATAAAGGTTTTCCAATATTATAAGAATGATATTGGATGAGATAAAGACAAAGGATAAGATTCCAACGATTTTGAATAGAAATTGATAGCATATCTTGAGGAATATTGAAGAAAATAACAAAAAATCCATGCTCTAGGTGCCTAAGGAAATACATAATCATCTAGGAACTTATCATAAGTTAAAGCAAGGCCTATTGCATTCCAAAATGACCTAAGTGTTAATAGCAGGGGGATTTCCATGAGACTAAAACCTCGGAACCAAGCATCCGAAAATGCGAGGACCCGATCATTGGATGATTGCAAGTGAGGTAGATCTAAAACTAGTGATCAAAGTTGCACCATAAATATGCATGAGAGATAAGGAGCATAAGAAATGTGATAGAAGTTTTAGGATACATGTGTCATGAAATGAATGGTGTTACCCAACAAGAGAAAAAAAGTTGAAACCACCCTCATTGGGTTGCAACAATGGTATTATGGTTTTACCAAACCACCTATCCTCCCATTATAAAGAGCACATATGCCCACCAACTTAGCATAACATGGATCTGACTCAACATTCAACCTTGGATGCTTGGAAAGACTAGGAAAACTGTGTCATTCTAGGAGAGCACTCTTTAGATAAAATATGAGGTCACCACTTATACAAAGTAGATCCACTAGGGACACATAAAAATCATCGATCCTGTCCACACATAGTCTGCTCCCCTACCAGATAAGCACAAATATGGACCAATCTGAAGAAGCCACATCTCCATGGGACCATGTTGAAGTCACTCAAAATTTTGCGCCCTTGCAAAATTTTCAAGGAATCAATCCAAAGAGAAAGAAACATGTGGCCATAAAAATAACAAAGAGGAAACATTTTCAAACAAAGTTGCAGATTATGACAATAGGGTTCCAAATCGACTGGTGGATGAGAAAATAATATAACATGAAATTTAGTGTCATGCCTAGAAATCATCACCAATATTTATACCATTAGCTGCAGTGGAAAAAGGATTAGAATCATTAGTTCTACACGCACACCCAGACAAGATACAAATATCATAATATTGTTTCTGTGTATAGAATATCATTTCATTCCATCAGTGGAATTTGAAGGTACATGTCAAAACATTATAAGATAAATACTTATGATCAAAAGAGACCAATCTATTGGCACATAATTGATCACACCGGGGTCCTTCTCAGGTTACCAACAAAAGGTACCAAGTAGTCTAGAGCGCTGGGATTTTTATATTCTCTGGAGAGAATAAGTCTCACCCGAAGTGCAACCAAGACAAGAATATAGGGAAGGGAAAGGTGAATACTTAAGCATATTTCCAAAATATTCAAGATTTGCCACAACCTTATGCAATATGAACCAATGAAAGAACACATATGAACTCATTCATAACTAGTAATAGAGACAACAAAGTTGCGACAACATTTGCAAACATTTATAGTGTATTGATCGTATCAGACATAAAGAAGTAAGGTATATACACAATTCATAATCATAAACAAAGAATTACACAATATATTTTCAGGTCCTTCCATATACATTATCATCCAGATCTTCGTAGATACAATTTAACAGATACCAGTCATTACTCTTTTACAATCTTTCTAGCTCCGAACTCATTCCTCAGAGCTCTACCTACCCCTTTCCCAAAATGGATACATATTACAATCACAGAACCTACATGGAGTAAATGATAATATTTCTATGCCCTCTACACCATCTACACTAGCTATCTCATCTAACCCTTCTAACCATTTACAATCATACACATCTCATATATATAGGTTGATTGAGATCTTCTAGCTTTAGACTTCACATGCTTTCTTGTTCTTGTTTTGTTGTAACTTATTTTTACTGGTTGGTGTTGTGTTGTCCCTCTTTCCAACCATTTTTTGTTTCTTTGCTTGATCCACTATCCATCTGCTTTCTATCTTGCGCAACTTATGTTTGACCAAAATTGGGACTGTGGTCTTCCTTGTGCAACTTCTAACCCAAAAACGAAAGGCCCAACAGGATATGACCACAATCCTTGAATCGACCTCGATTCAAGTCCTTATATCTTCTGTTGGGAGTGGATGTTTCTTTCATTTGTCTTATGTCTCTTCTTTTCTTTCATCTTCTTCTTGTTCTCTTCCCTTTTCCGCCTCTTCAAATGAAGGGCCCAACTCTGGGACCAACTCCAAGGCATGCTTCCTTACTTATTGAAAACCAATAATTTTGTCCTTCCACTTCTTAGCAAGATGTGAGGCTTCAAATACGAACTAATAAGTTGCATCTGTAATACATCCTTTAGGCTTGGATGCAACCAAAGATTTCCATTCTGAATCAGCTATAACATCCACATGATGCATCTGCATGTATGTTGTCTGAATGATAGGTCGAAACTCCCATAGTTATTTCTTAGCTACTAATTGCACTTCAAATAGAGAATTTAGCTTGTTATTTGGCTACTGGATCTGATCAAATTTTTCTTGCTACTCCAGCGGATTCATGGTGACAACAACTTCTTCATTGAGTGAATGTATTTTTGTGTGCAAATCCTTGATATTTTGGTTGTGCCTTGCAATGATACCCATCCAATCGCTAACTTCTCGGAATATCCTCGTGCATTTTGTTGTTCCTTTATGGAGTGTTTCTCTAGTGTTATTTCCTTCAAGAACTACTTTTTCCATCTTCTCTTTAAGCTTACTGGGTTGTTGTTCTACTTCGTGCTAACTCTCTTGCAGTTGTGCTTCCCGGTTCTCTGCGCGAATGGATAGCTTTGAACATGCTCCCTAGAGTATCTCAATCTATTGCTCAGGCTCTCTTGTGGCACTATATTATGACATTTGTGGTGCTACCTTCCTTATCTATGGCTAGGCTTCGACAAGCTTCTCATGAAATCTTTCCAGTTTCTTCTCCACCTAGATCTTGACATATTCCTCTTGTGTCTTGCATGCTTGAGCGAGGAGTCTTCCTCCATTACAAAATCTGCGTCCCTTTCAGCCTACTGGAGCCTCTAATCTATTTGATCAGTTGAGGCTCTAATCATCCCTACTAGCTGTGATCATGGCCACTGTGTGAGGTCAACAAAAGAAGTGGTGGCCTCCCTCGATACTCATACCTATAGTGGGAGTCCACTAGTTGTCGAATGCTCTGAAGGTGTCTCCACCTCTTCCTTTCCTGTAGATAGACCTTGCGCAAGTCTCAACCTCAACGTTGATGGCATGAAAGGTAGCACTTCTATTCTTTCTAGGTAGAGCTACATCAGCTCTGCTCACTGTTGTGGATTCTGGAGTACTAGCTCAATTTTTTACTACAATGATGATGCACTCTTTCTTGAGGCCATGTCAAGTTCCTTCTGAGCCTCTGGTACTTCTTCCTCTTTTTGGACCTCGACTTCTAGTGTTGTGCTCCTTTGGATAGCACCCTCAACATTGGCCATTGAGGAAGTACGTTGAGGAATTGGGACTTGTGGTACTGGTATTGTTTTCATATTTGTTGAAGGTGAAGTGTCCTGAATTGGTACAAAAGGGACAATCTATTGGCTCTGGACTTCATGGTTTGGAACAATGAGATCTGATCTCTGTTCGAGTATCTTGGGGGGGCCCATCTACATGGGCTCTATTTCAGTGGTTTGGGATGGGATGGTGATTTATCGATGTGGCGAATGGGGTTGTGGAGGTTTTGGGGGTTGTTCAGTAATGATGGTGGTGGATGGTGTGGTGTCAGGCTCAAGGTAATCCTAGATATCAATAATTTGGGTCACTCAAGTCACTTCTCGAGTATGAGGAATGGTTGTTGAAATCAACTAAGGGTTTAGAATATTTACAAGGGAGAGCCCCGTCCTAGGTTTTTTTTCCAATGGGTCTTCGATGAAGACAACGCTCAGGATGTCATTGAAATATTTATCTGTCAACATGGATTTCTCTAGAAGTTTTGGGAACATGGGCAATGCTCTCTTCTTGCATTCCAACGACTGTGTTTCTTCCTCCTCCTTTGAGTCCATCTGCATTGGAGCTTCATTATTTTGTTCCTCCGGGCCCAAGATTGGTCCTACCTCCAATTCCTATCCCTTTTTCTTCAACAGTTCCATTGGCATAAGGTAGTGCATCCCCGAATTGCATGGGTTTCATTTCACTCTTGACCATGACATGACCTCCTTATCGAGGACCTCTTCATCCAGGTAGAATGGCATGATACAGAAGTGGAAGTATTCTCAGTTGGCATGCCTTAGACATAAAAATGTGTGGTGGTGGTTCATGTTGAATGTGATGTTTCACATGTTTAGGTTGAGAAAATCCCGAGGAATGCACGACCTATGAGTTGCGTCCAACAACCGGTTGTACCATTTCAATAACATTGTGTTGTTGAATGTAGTGTTCTTTGAGTCCTACCTTGAGTGCCAATAATTGATCATCTTTTCCAATCGACCCTTATCTGCTAGCTATAGTGGTATTTCTGTAGGTGACATCCACTTCAACATGGCGAACGCAACTAACAAGTATCCGTAAGTGAAGGTTTTTCCCTTCCCTTGTGTTTTGTCACATGCGACTAGGATTTCTTCCAGCAAGTAACTGCACCAATTGATCACAACGTCATTAGCGCAAAACGTTTCCACTGATAGGGAAACCAATGTACATTCACCTTTGTAATATGACAGCATGACCTTTCTAACAATTACATAGAAAGAGGTCATGATCGTCTCGGGTGGAATGGGGTCAATATTGGCTATGCCCCCCCCCCCCTCTTAGTATGAAATCATTCATACAAGATAGGTTCTCCCTTATTCTTCGCATGATTACTGGGACCTTGAAATCCTTTGGATACATCCTCACCTTCAATGGATAATCTAGTAAGCTGGTGGATATCCTCTGCATGAATTGGGTATCTTCTATCCATCCATAGGCTCTTGTCATGTACCCTACTAATGAAGAACTTGGTACATCTCACAACCTCACCAATAGTGAAGGAAAGTGGAAAATATATGAGATTCATAATAGTGGATTTGAAGAGTTTGATGAACTTCGGCTTTGGCATGAATTGCATTCCCCCCAACTCATCTAGAACGACACTCTAGAAGACATCAATTTTCAACTGCGGGAATAGGATTTGGTCTATTAGGTCAAGGTTGATGAGTTTGGATTGGTCGACCTTCCCATTGAGATCACCCATGATCTTGACCAGGGGATGACATGGCTCATCTGACACTGCATCTTTAGAAATTGTACTCTTGCTTCCTATAACTCTTGGCATAGTGATTTTTCACTATCAATAGACTTCAACAAGCTAACTGGGATTGTGGATATCGATTGAGGGCCTAGGGATGGCACAGGCTTGAGCACAACTCAGAATTCGTAAGGTGCTAAGTTCTCTCTGGGAAACAATATGTATTAAACCTAGTTCACACACCCTTATACTTGGGCTTAGCTGGAAAGATCTGTAATAAATTCTAATTCCATTCATCACTAACCCTATAGATGCAACTTGGAGTTGCGTTTTCCAACGAGACTAGTTAATGGGGTAAATCTATTAGGTGATCCTAGAATTTACTGAGAAATTTGCTCAGGGATATGGCCAAATTCATACCTTACAATTTAACAGATGAGAATCTTGGTGCAAATAACGATGGAATCTTTGTGTATTGCAGATTTATGGTTTAACAGAGTTTAGACATGTTACTATAGCAGTCATAAAGGTTATGAGTAGACTGGGTTTATGTGGCACATGCACTAGGATTGCGTCTGGATTCGCTCTCCCTCCGACCACAAAGGGGTCCCCATCACATTAATGATTTCCATTAATAGGTTCATGAATCTCTTTCTCCTACACTTCTAAGTAAGTAGTTTTGCATCAAAAAAACACTAAGACAAAAAATGAAATACATGTCGCGGTGCAACAATGCACACTCCAACTTTATTAACTGAATTCAAAGAAATTGCAAAAAATTCAAATCTAGCTACTATACATGATCCTTTGGACTAGATAAATAGTCCTTTTGCTCAGTTATGAGAAATATAGGGTTTTGGAGAGCATCATTCACCCATCCTAGATGAAGTATACCATTCAATTGAGCAATTCTGACTACTCCAGAAGGTCGGATCTCCGCAACTAGAAATGGTCCCAACCAATGCATGCACAAATTTCCTGGATGTTTTTGGTAGCGACTTTCATAAAGTAGGACCTTATCTCCTTGAAAAAATGTTTTATTCTTAATGTGTCTATAATGCCAAGATTTCTTCCATGCTTTTTGAATTGATTGATGAAAGACTGCTAGAAACCTAGTCTCTTCAAGTTCTTGCAACTATGCAACCCTCTGCAGGACTGATTCATCCTATGACATGTGTGTAATTTGTGAAATGTATAGACTCGTGGTGATGAAATCTACTAGTACCACAACCTATTTCCCATAGACTAACTAAAATGGAGTATACATGTGGATTTTTTTTGTGGTTGTCCTATAAGCCCATAAAACTACTAGGACTCTGTCATCCCAATCCTCCCTATTTTATCAACAAACCTTCATTAATCCTCTCTCCAAAATCTTGTTAAATGTCTCTACTGTACCATTGGCCTGTGGATGGTAGGGGATACTTTTATGATTTTGTATTAAGAAATTTGGTGTAAGTTTTTCTAGCGTACTACTAATAAAATGACCACCTTGATCACTGGTTAGACTCCTAGGACATCCAAACCGAGTGATAATACTTTCAAAAATAAACTTGGAAGTAGTATCGGTCGAGAAATCCTTGACATTTGCTACTTCATCCCACTGTGTAAGGTAGTCAGTTGTGGTAATAATATACTTGGCCTTTGAATGATTAGTTTTGGGGTTGATCGAATGAATGAAGTCAACCACCCATTTCTCAAATGCTTGTAGAGATCGAACTAGTTGAAGAGGCAATTCATCTCATCTTGATGGCTTGCCTACTCTATGATAGACGTTGCAATATCTAGCATATGAATTTGCATCCTTGAATAGTGTGGTCCACCATAATCCATCTTGGAGGACCTTCTGCACAGTATCCTTTCCTCCAACATGGCCTGTCGCAACTCCACTATGGTACTCCCATAGTATGTCATGTCTTTCGTGATCTAGAACACACCTCCTGAGGATACTATCTAGGCACAACTTATATATTTTCCCCATAAAAAAATGATATTCCACTCCTCTAACCACCATATGATATTTCTGAGTTACGGAGTACATTTATGGGTAGGCCCCTATTCTTAGCAAGACTATTATGTCTTCTAGGTATTCTAGTATGGTCTCAACCTAGAACATGTCTGCATCTGGGAGATGATCATCAACTGCTCCGCCACTTTATACTGATTCTAATGTAGATAGGTGATTAGGACCCATGTTTCATCTTCCAGGTTTAATGATCACGTCAAATGAAAATTCTTGAAACAGTAACAACCATCGACAAATTCTTCCTTCCAAAACATGCTTGTTAAATAGATATTTAAATGAAGAATTATCAGTAAAGAAATAAAAATAAGAGCCTAACAAGTAATGTCTAAACTTTTGTAGAGTGTAAATCATAGATGAAACCTCCCTTTCTATGGTTGTATAGTTGTACTTAGATTGTGACAACTTCTTGCTAATAAAATAGATAGGATGATCCATGGCTTCATCTCCGGGTTGTGCCAAGATGGCTCCCAAGGAAATACCTGATGCGTCTACATGCACATGTAATTCATTCTCTCAGTTTGGAAATATCATAATAGGTGTTGTGATGAGATTTTCCTTCAGTATGTCGAACACTTTATCACACTCTGGCATCCATTGGAATAATTATGATTTCTTTAGTATATTTTCCAGGGGTGCAGTAATGTTTTCATACCTTATGATAAACTTGCGATAGTAATCTCTGTGCCCCAACATGGAGCACAATTGTTTGGTTCTCATAGGTGGTGGGATGCCCAAAATAACCACAACTTTGGTTGGGTCTACCAATACTCCTTCTCGACATACTATGTGGCATAACAAATTTCCATGTGGCACATAAAAGATACACTTTCTGAGATTCAAAGATATCCACAATTCCCTACATCTATCAAACATTAGACGTAGTAGTGCTACATGTTCCTTGAGAAGACTGTATACTGTCCAATCATCCATATAAACGTCTATAAACTTGTGAATAAATTCTTAGAAAGATGCTATTACAATCTGAGAAAAAACTACAGGGGCGTTCTTTAGGCCGAAGGGCATCACATTCTATGCAAATGACCCCCATTATATTATGAACGTGGTCTTCTTTTTGTCTTCTTCAACAATCATCACTTGGTGATACCCCAAAAATACATCTGTAAATGAGTAATATTATTTCCTCGCAACCTGTTCTAGCACCTCGTCCATAAAAGGTATTGGGAAAGGGTCATGCACAGAGGCATAATTAAGGCTTATGTAGTCTACACATACCCTAATGTCCTCTTTACCTTTCTTTATATGGATGACTATTGGGCTAACCCATTATGCTTATTCCACTGGAAAAATAAGTCCATCCTCAAGCATTTTGTCTATTTCCCTCTTAACCTTCTTTTTCACTCTAGGCTTAAGACGATACGGTCTATGCCTTACAGGTTTTTATCCTGATTTTAATTCAATTTTAATCTCCCCCATAGCTCCTTTAATCCCTTTTAGCTCTGAAAATGTCTTTGTAAATAAGTCCTCATACTCCCGCAACAGGCTATGTATTTCTTGGCTAGTTTTCTCCTCCCAGTAATCTCCTACCATAGCTATATTAGGTTGCTTTGTAGTTCCTATATTGAATTTTTGCAACTGCAATGGATAATTATAAGAACTATTAGTCTAGCTAGGTATGGTGTTATAAATCTCTCTACTTCCTTTTGTTTCCTTAATGGCCAAGTTTTTCATTTCTTCTAAATCTTCTGGGTTTTCCAAATACTTCTCAATCTTATAGAATTATATAGGTGCCTTATCCATGTCTAGGTGAAGGTTAGACTAAACTTCTTGTCTATGATTTGCACATACCACTAGGTCTAATCTTCGTTCACCAGTATCGATAAAAATGAATTCTTTAATTCTTTGTAGGACTATCTTAATTTCAAAGTACTTACTTGTAAACGAGAAGTCCTTATAAAATTGATATGCCAACATTTGTCATTCACTGGTCTGTCTTCTAGATTCTTCATGCATGTACCAAGCTTTTGGAATCGGACCTAGGGAATGGGGAAATACTTGAACCCACAAGAGAGATGGTATTTCTCCAACTCCCCACTATCTCACGCATTGTTCAATATGTGCTCTAGGATCAGACTGTCCATTGAATAGTTGAAAAACCTAGAAATTTGTTTGCATATTTGATTACAGTTTCTCCTTATATTGAAATATATATTGGATATCTTGCTTCACATCCTTCGAATTCTTAATCAAGGCTTTGTTACTAGCCCACCATCTAGCATGAGTGTCTTGGATAGTTAAGTCTAGAACTGAAATCCTTTGATCCTCCACTATATTTTATTCCATGCTGACCATAAAATGTTAAGTTCTAAGGTACCATCATATATCAAGTGTTCTCTAACCTCGATTCCAACCCATATAGTTTCTCTATTAGTTGCGCATCATCTTGAAAATATTTCGTATGAACCTTTCTTCCAACTGTCAAATGCTAGTTCCAAATCTTTGTCCACCGATTGTATGCTCCTCCAACTTATTGATCCATCAACAGTAGAATTTATTTAGTCTTCTCTCATTTGTGTTGTTATCGTGTATAATTGCTCCAAATATTATCCCTCCATATCATTGTCCGTTGGCTCCATGTATCGCTGGCCTATATACGGATCCAAGGGTTGAACTACTTTTATTTTGTGTGCCTCAAATGTCGTAGTGTCCCCCTTTAGGTCAATCACTGCATAGTTATTGTAATCCCAATCGATACCAAGTAGTGCAGGATAAGGGTACTTATCCCCTATGATTTTGATCATCTCAAAATCAACTACAATGTTCACTCCTGCAACATCTATTTCCACATTCTCCAGTCTTCCTATTGGAAAAATACAATATTGATTGGCCATTCTTAACTGGATTGGGGAATATGTCAACTGGGGCTTCCCTAAATATTCCCAAGTATTTTTAGGCAATATGTTAACATCAGATCCTAGATCCAACATAACATCCTTAATCTCAAACTCATCTAGCTAGTCTGCTAATCTAAACTCTTTTCCAGTCTGTATTTTCCTTATTTTTACTCTCTGAGTATTCTTCTCAGGAAGATTAGTCCTGGTTCTAGTTTCTGAAGATTCTTTAGTTCATAGGACTAGGTATAGGGAATTGTGCAAATTTTATGTCAGTTGGTCATTCCCAAGAATATCAGAAAATAAATGAAACCAAAGGTCAACTACATTTTTTGACTGCTCAGGTTGTCGCATCGGGACTATGGGTTTTAGGGTGCAGTGGATGAAGTAGGGAATTGCACACTCTTAGGATAAATGATAAGTTGAGGGGATTTTTATTCAATTTCTGGGCCAGAGATACTTTGGAATACCTCTATTTAATTTTTAAATAATAGCTTATGTATCTGAGGATCATACTTGTCCTCCTTAGTCACTAATTTCTGGATCTGAGGTAGATTATCAACATCTACGCCAGTCTTTTATCCTCCTTGAGTAACGATATTAATGTTTGGTAGTTGTCATTTAATGACTCTCTTTCTCTTTGATATTATGAGATTAGTTCCTCGTTGATGTACCTGATCTTACCATTTCGCAATTATCTCTGGTAGTCTTCAATTGCATGCCTAGTAGTTTTGCAGTGAGAGCACCATGGTCACCTCAGGTGAGGAAAATATCTAGCCATGTGGCCTTACTCATCACAATTGTATCATCTACTTGGTCCTTTTCCCCCAGTTATTCCTCCTCTGAAGTCTCCTCCATCTCCACCTCCTTGACCTCTTCTCGCTCCCTGAGGGGTTTCATTCACCTTGAATGATGTTCAATCTAGTCTATCTACAAGTGCATCCAACACTCTACATTGATTTGTATCATGTGTGGTAGATGCACAAAACTCGCAATCCATAGTATTTGGTACTATTGAATACTTTTGTATAATGGGGCACTCTTTTGGCCCATGCCCATGGATTCGGAAAATATTACAATACTTAACTGACAACGATGCTTGATTACCTGGAAAAGCATGATACAGGGTTGGGGTATGGAATGGTTAATTCATGGATAATTGTGCAACTCATCCCATGGGTCTTGGTGAGGGTACCATCAGATTCTGAAGGGGTCTCATTTCCCTCATCCATGGACATTAGTTCACCAAATGTCCTTATGTGTAGCATCCAGTACACCAAATTTGCGGTCGTCGTGGTATGTGTATTGTAAATTCTTGAATCTTCTCTATAAGCACTAATATTTTTCCTTGTAGTTGCACCCAATTTTCATCTTTTGGGGGTCTGGTCACTCTCAGGCTCCCCAGATATCCTGCCATGGATTCAATCTTCATTGATTTCTCCAAGGCATTTGTCAAAGTGGCTATTTGTTGTTTCATTAATGGAATTCTTCTTAGAGGTAGAAATCCTTGGATATAACATTAACTCTGATGTTCCTCATGAATTGGATGTGCTAACCTCCCTATAGCATCTTTAAACTTCTTACTATATTCCAAAGACGATTCACCTTCCCTTTGTTGAATTTCGCATAACTCAGGCATAGCTTGTTGTTCTAACTGAGGTAGCTTAAACTACACTATAAATTTTGTACGTACCTCGTCAAGTTTGAACACTTGTCCTTACACTCCTAGTACTCCTGGCTCAATAAACTTCATGTACCATTTGAGACCACAGCCTCTCAAGGTAGTTTGGAACTCAACCAGTTTATTTGTGTCTAGAGTCCCTATGGACCTCCAAATAGTTTCATAGAAGAATCAATGCTACTCAAAATCCTTATCTCCCTTACCCCAGAATTCTGGGTATAGTGTAATTGAACCTCCCACGTTACCAACCATTTTTTATCTTACCGCTCCTACCGAGATAAAACCTAATGGTCCTGGTTGTGATCTACCAGGGGATCCCAATATCCTCATAGTATTCACACTTCTCGGTTGTGACTGACTAACTAACTATAATGGAATAGGAATAGCATAAGAAGGTAGTATAGAATTTACCACTTGTATAGAAGACACTTGGGGTAAGGGTGATTCAGGGCTGGTGCCACTGGCTTCGGGGCATGTTTATTTGATCTGGGGGTGTAGCACCACTTTTCGGTTACCAAGGATTAACCCTCTTAAAAGAAAATTATAACACCACTTTGTACATAACTCATACATGCATTATATAATCCACATGTGTTTAAGAAAAGAGATACATTTAAGCTCAGAGTAAACATATTATTTACTGCTATAATAAACAATCAATAACATTAACATTAAATTGATATGCACAGCAAAATACGTGATGATTATAATACACAGAGATACAGAAACACAATTAAAGCATCATCTGATACTTATCTTTTAACAGTGGTAGATTCCACCAACCACATGCAGGCCTTCCACGAACCTCCCAGCCTTAGACTGCACTGCTCATCAAGCTTAGCAGTGGGTCACCCCCGAGTTGGGACTAAGATCCACCCTAAGATAAGGAATCTTGGGCTAGGATGGGATTAGAGGGAAAATAACACACAACCACAAGGAAGGGATTCTCTTCCAGGAACCACTCACGCTCACTACCCACAGACCCTCATTCCCCACATGCTTGTTCCACCCCAAGAGTATACACCTTATCTGTCACCTAGACAGTCCTTCAACTTCTAACCTCCCTTGCCTTGGGTTACAGCAACAAGAAGTCTCTAGGCTCTGTGGCAGCTACAGGGTTCCTTCCAAGAGTCCTCTCCTTCCTCTGCACACTCTCTCACCTAAAGAGAGACGCTCACAGGCCAAACCACCTGTTCATCCAACCTCAAACACCACTCTCACCTAGAGAGAGTGTTTCACAACTGGTCACAAGCCATACGCAGTCCTGTACTGTGCAACTACAATTACCCACAGAAATACAGACATCGGCTTCCTCAAAATAGGTTCAGAAATGGGAAAATGGTCTCAGAGTCACGACTTCAGGACAGAGGCTTCAGGCACGAGCTCCATTTTGGATAGAGGATGCACACGGATTCCCCAGACACCACACAAGATTTTCGGTTCAGAAGAGAGGTGAATCCAGCTCTTTCAGAATCAATCACTAGATTCTGGTTCAGTACGGAGGTATACATGGGTTTTCTCAGAGCCAGGCACAATATTTTTGGATCACAAAGACGCACGAAGGTTCTCTATAGAAATCAGGTCCGTCGTACTACTCAGAGCCCATACACGCTCAGGCCGTCCGATCGAATGGGAGCATGGACCCCTCTCACAGCTCACCCTGGCCATTTTATTCGCATGCACCAGGGTTGACACTTGTCACCTTGGGAACTGCATGCATTCCACTAGCACACATCCCTTCCTCATGGTTAGGAACTTAGGATAAGACATGAAATGCTCATGCCTTTTTGAAATAATATTAAAATATTATTCCCAAGGCTGAAGCCCACTAGGATTAACACTTAGCCCCCCCTTTCCCACCTTCCAAACCCTAATCCCTTTCCCACTCTGTGGAAGCTCAATCCCCCTTCACTTATTCATTGTGGTCGTTCTGCACCTTGCAGTGTTTACAATTTTATTAAATGTTCTGCATGATTACATATATAGCAACAGGCTCCTAGCCTTCAACACTTAGGCTCCCTGGCCCAACAAACACATAAGCCACCAACTTATAAAAACTTGGCTCAACAGCCTATAAAACATAATTACAATTCCTTTTAGAACATGATTTATGACAGGGCTCGGCCTTGGGGACACTACAATCTCCCTCCCTTATTTCTGCACTATCCTTAGTGCAAATTACACTGTCTCTGCAAGCCTTTCAAAATTTTCAAAAAGATGCAGGTACTCTACCCACATAGCATTTTCATGCTCCCATGTCACATCCTCAGAACCATACCAGGTCCACTGGACCTTTACAATCTCTACAACTCGATTCCAGAGCTATTTGCTTTTCCTGTCCAATATGCAGACATGATGCATTTGTAGGACACCTTCTGGTTCCACCTGAATCACATTCCAATCGATAACATGATTAGCATCAGGTACATATTTATTAAGCAGTGAAACATGAAACACATTATGTATAGTCATAGATGCAGGTAATGCAAGCATGTATGCAACTTGCCCAATCCTTTCCAGGATCTCAAATGGCCCACAAAATCTTGCCGCCAATTTGGTGCAACTTCCCAACTTCAGGGAACTCCTGTTAGTCTTCACTTTTAGAAAAACATGGTCACCCACTTTGAATTCTCTATGGGTTCTGTTACTATCAGCGTAACTTTTCTGCCTATCCTAGGCAGCTTTCAGATTCCTTTTAATTTTTATCATTTGATCTTCCATCTCTTTGAGCAGTTCAGGCCCAACTAATTATCTGTCAGCTGGATTATCCCAGCTCACTGGAGTGTTGCACTTTCTTCCATAAAGTGCTTCAAATGGGCTCATCTTCAATGATGCATGATACCCATTATTGTAGGCAAATTCTACCAATTGCAGGTAGTCTTCCCACCTTGATGGTTTATCCATCACATACATTCTTAGTATGTCTTCTATTACTCTGTTCACTTTCTCTATCTATCCATCAAACTTAGGATGATATGTTGTACTAAATTTTAGATTCATTTTGAATCCCTTAAACAGTCCCTTCCATAAATTCAAGGTGAATTTCGGGTCCCTATCAGACACAATTGTCTTAGGAATTCCATGCAAGCGTGCAACTTCTTTTAAAAAGATATCAGGAACATCAGCTGCTCTATGTGTGGTTTTTAGTGGAATAAAATGGGCAGCTTTTGTAAGCTTGTCCACCACCACCATGATTGAATCATGTTGCTTGCTTGTTCTGGGTAGTCCGGTGATAAAATCCATTGTTACCATGCCCCATTTCCACTCAGGAATGGGTAAAGGCTGTAACAACCCCGCTGAGTGCCTATGCAGCCTTAACCTTCTGGCACTCTATACATCTGGTGATGTATTCAATGATTTCCTTCTTCAAACCTGGCCAATAGTAATGGATTTTGACTGCTGCCACAATTTTTTGGTATCTGGGATGCCCAACATAATCCATGTTATGCATTTCTTTTAGAATTTCCAGCTTCAAATCTCAAACATTGGGTACATACACTCTGTTTTTATACAGAAGTAAGCCATCAGTTCCCAAGGTGTAACTTTCCTTGGTCTGTGGTCTCTCATGTTGCTGTAGCTTTTCTACTAGACCTCTGTACTACAAATCAACATTTGCAGCTTCCAAAATTCTATCTTTAATCTCAATCTTGTACATGCTAATGGTTGTAGCATGTAATTCATGCACTTTTCTGCTGAGTGCATCAACCACCTTATTTTCTTTCCCTTTGATATGATTGATATCGAAGTCATATTCACATAGAAATTCCAACCATATGGCTTGCCTGGCATTTAAAGTTGGTTGATCAAATAAATACTTCAGACCATTGTGGTATGTTCTCAATTCAAATCTCCTTCCCATGAGGTAATGTCTCCATTTTCTCAATGCATGGATGATTGCTGTCAGCTCTAAATTGTGAGTGGCATAATTTATTTCATGCTCTTTTAGCTTTTGGTATTCATAACAGATTACAAATGCCTCTTGGCTGAGAAATCCTCCCAACCCCTCCTTACATGCATCTGTTCACACCAAGAAATCCATATTTGGATCTGCAATCTTCAGGATTGGAGCGCTGGTTAACAACTGCTTCAATCGTTGGAAACTGTTCTCACACTCTTCTGTCCACTGAAACTTCTTCTCCTTCCTTTGCAAGGAAGTGATAGGGTGAGCTATCTTTGAGAATCTGGCTATAAACCTTCTATAGTATCCTTCCAGACCCATAAAATATCTAACCTCCACCACATTCCTTGGCGCTGACCATTCTTGGATGGCCTCAACCTTTTCAGGATCCACAACGATCCCTTCTTCAGATATAATGTGCCCCAAGTAATGAATCTGCCTTTGATAAAATGAGCACTTGCTCAGCTTGGCGTACAACTGGTGTTCTCTCAATACTTGGAGCACCATTGTCAGGTGTTTCTCATGCTCTTCCACTAACTTGGAATACACCAAGGTGTCATCCAGGAAGACTATGAAAAACTTGTCCAAATAGTCCCTGATCACACCATTCATTAAGCACATGAAAATAGAAGGTGCATTTGACAGTTCAAATGGCACCACTGTGAATTCATAATGATCGTACCTTGTTCTAAAGGTGGTCTTTCTGATGTCCTCCTCCTTTATTCTCATTTGGTGATATCCTAATCTGAGATCTGTCTTCGAAAATATTTTCACATCCTTCAACTGATCAAAAAGATCATCGATCCTTGGCAGAGGATACTTGTTCTTGACAGTTACCTTATTCAACTGCCGAAAATCAATGCACAACCTCAACGTCCCATATTTCTTCTTCATGAATAGGACCGGGGCTCCCCAAGGTGACACGCTGGGGCAAATGTACCCGTTCTTCAAAAGCTCTTCAAGCTGCAATTGCAACTCTTTCAGCTCTGGCGTACTCATTCTATAAGGAGCCTTCGAAACTGGAGCTGCTCCAAGCATCAAATTTATATAAAAATCGATGTCCCTCTTTGGAGGTAGTCCAGGTACCTCTTAAAATATGTCCTTGAACTCTGTGAGTACCTTATGGTCTTCCAGATTTGAGACTACATCATTGGATGCTTCTCCCACGTAGGCTGCAAATAACTGACAACCTTTCCTATAACACTTCTTTAGCTGCATGGCTAAGATTTCTCTAACAACCATGGCTTTGGGAATTCCTTGGACTGCTACCTGATTTCCCTCTTTATCCAGGCATGTAAACCTCTTGTTGCAGTAGTCTAGAAGGGCATGGTGCTAGTCCAACCAGTCCATCCCAATTAAGCATTCGTAAGAGCCCAAAGGAAGAATATTCAATTCAACCTTAGTGCTCAATCCTTTCATGTCCACTGAACAAGACTTAACCAATTCAGTGATCTTCCTCTTGGTCCCTGTGGCCAACTGCACTAACCAAGACTTCTCATGTTTTATTCTTAATAAACAAAAAAATTCCACCACCCTAGGATCTACATAATTATGGCTAGCCCCTGAATCAATTAAAATAATAAGTGGTCGGTTATTGATCGTACCTTCCACTTCAATCATGTGCGATTGAAATTATTCTTGTTTATTGTCTAGGGGTGTGTAAATCCTCGGCATTTTGCTGCCCATATCCTCCACTGTTTCAGCCTGCTGAACAATATGGACAGTTCTCACTTTATCTTTTCTGTGGGGGCAATCTATGTACCTATGATTCCCTTTACAGCCCCAACACTCCATAGGTGGAGGCCTTGGCATCTGCCCACTCCCTTCAACTTTCCTGGGATATCTAAAGGATGACTGTCCCCAAGAACTGTTCCTGAAAAAGGGAGGCTTCCTTCCCTTCTTCCTCTGTTCCTTCTTAAACCTCTTCTGCTCATCCCAATCCTTTCGAAAGGTAGGCTTTTCTATTTGCTGTTCATACAATCATTTTCCCCTTCTTATGGTTTCTTCCATGGTCTTAGGATCATCATATTGAATCTTGTCACCAATGGAAGGTGGCAGCCCACTCAGATACCTATGAATTTTGACAGCCTCATCTTTTATGAACGGAACATACTTTAGTAGTTCCAGAAAACTTTGTTCATACTCATCAATAGTCATGTTTCCCAACTTGAGTTTGAAGAACTCCTTCATATTTCTGTCATAGTATCTTTTGGTCAGGTCTTTCTTCTCGAAATACCTCTTAAACTCCTTCCATGTGACCTCCTTCTCTCTAATGTGCTTCACCTGCACCAACTGATCCCACCACATGGATGCTTTTCCTTTTAGCTGGCACATTGCAATTCTTCCTTCTGCATGGGCAGAATAATTCTACAGTTGGAAGTATTTCTTCATGCCCAACAACCATGTTTCGACATCTTCTTCCTTCTTATGTTCACCATCCAACGTAGGTGGTTTAATCTTATTGATTTCCCCTTTCAATTCATCCCTTCCAGATTTTCGGTGTTTTCTAGTAGGCAACAGTCTTGAACTACTGTGTGTTTCCTTACCAGAATGCTTCAAGGAGAGATGGTAATCTCTGCTACCACTCCTCGATCTTCTTCTACTCTCAGGGGTTCTGACACTTCTCGATATTCTTGTGTCACTTTATTTTTCTAATTTCTTTTCTATTCTTTCCAGGCTCTTCAACATTTTTAAGTTGAATTCACCTTACCGATCCCTGACATTCATGAGCTTTCGGCTATCAGCTCGGTGTGCCTGGGCATATCTTTGCAATCCTTCAATGATTTTCATTATGTTCCCTTCCTTGTCTAATTCTCTTCCATTCCCATTAGAGTTCGATCATTCAACTCCCAAGTTGACATCTCTTCCTTCTCTTTCATCCTCTGAAATGGAGGCAATCCGTACCTCTTCCATTTCTATACTTGGCGTCAGTTTTTGGCTGTCCTAACACTTGTTGAACTCTGCACACACAATGTGCAATCAACCAAAGTTTGTTAGGCCTTAACCCTTACAAAATCACAATATTCATAATTCAACGTGAGCGAAAAAGCATTTTGGCTTCACAAAGTTTTCTGAGCTCTGACGGCTCTGTAATTTTAGGACTTCATTTTTTGGGGTTTTTGTCCACTAGGATCCAACAGTTATTCCTCAATAGTTCTTATGTCCTTCAAAAATTTCAGGACTTCGGGTTTCAGGGTTTCATTTATTGAGACTTCGAGACTTGCTTTCCTTTCCAACCTCCGACTTTTGAAATTTTGATTTACTTATCCTCCGGCCCACACAACACAACTGTCTCCACATCTACAGTGGCAAGTGGCACCCTTCAGTCGTTCCATGTCACCTATGATGATGTCATTGGGTCCCACTGCTATCACCTGTCTCCTCGACTTACTGGCATGTGGTACACCCATGTGTCCACATCTGTTCAAAAGGAAAAATCCAACAGTTAGACTTTTCTCATATTCACAATGAAGATATTTTCGACGTTTCTAGGTTTCAGGCATCGAGAGTCTGTGTATTCCATATCTCGAACTTCCATCTACTGAAATCCTGAAATTATGGTTTACTTCTCCGCTGAATCGGACGGTCAACTCCCTTCCTATGATCTACAGTGTATATCATTTCAGTATTTTGGGTTTCGGAGGTGTTCACCTTCCTCACTTCCCATCTCCCGACTTTGCGAAATCCGAAAGGTTTTTGTGACTAAATCGAGCATGACTCTACCATATCTAATGGTCGAGCCTTCCTCCTAGATCTACAACATATATCTTCTCAGTTTTTTTGGTTTTTGGAAGTTTGCGTATTGCGATTCCCACGCTCCTATGCAACTCCAAAGGGTTTTTAAACCCTGTGCACGTTTTCTCGATCTGATGGTCACAATGATTCGATACTTCCCTTTCAAACAGATCCTAAGGCTCCAACATTGCTGGTGTGGATTTCTCTCTCCCTGTGGCCATATACCACACTAGTTGCAGTTTCACAACACCGCTATACCTCCTGAGCTTATAGGCACGGTCAAGTAACTCCTTGACACTCTGGACCATACCAAGGTACGGAATTAGTCCTCCAAACACAATTTCTCCTGTCACCTTCGGTCCAAAGACCACTCAACTAGCCCATCTAGGCTCAATGTCGAAACCTTGGCTCTGATACCAATTTGTAGCACCACTTTTCAGTTACCAAGGCTTAATCGCTCTTAAAAGAAAATTATAACACCACTTTGTACATAACTCATACATGCATTATATAATCCACATGTGTTTAAGCAAAGAGATACATTTAAGCTCAGAGTAAACATATTATTTACTGCTATAATAAACAATCAATAACATTAACATTAAATTGATATGAACAACATAATACATGATGATTATAATACACAGAGATATAGAAACATAATTAAAGCATCATGTGATACTTATCTTTTAACAGTGGTAGATTTCACCAACCAAGTGCAGGCCTTCCACAAACCTCCCAGCCTTAGACCACATTGCTCATCAAGCTCAGCAGTGGGTCACCCCCGAGCTGGGACTAAGATCTACCTTGAGACAAGGAATCCTAGGCTAGGCTGGGGTTACAGGGAAAATAGCACGTAGCCACAAGGAAGGGATTCTCTTCCAGGAACCACTCACACTCACTGCCCACAGACCCTCATTTCCCACATGCCCGTTCCATCCCAGGAGTATACACTTTTTCTGTCACCTAGACAGTCCTTCGACTAATAACCTCCCTTGCCTTGGGTTATAGTAACAGACCAGAATGGAAGTCTCTGGGCTCTATGGTAGCTAAATGGTTCCTTCCAAGAGTCCTCTCCTTCCTCTGTGCACTCTCTCACCTAGAGAGAGACACTCATAGGCCAAACCACCTATTCATCCAACCTCAAACACCACTCTCTCCTAGAGAGAGTGCTTCACAACTGGTCACAAGCCATATGCAATCCCACACTGCGCAACTGCAATTACCCATGGAAATACAGACACCGAATTCCTCAAAATGGGTTCAGAAATGGAAAAATGGTTTCATGGTCATGGCTTCGGGACAGAGGCTTCACACACAAGCTCCATTTTAAATAGAGTATGCACATGGATTCCCCAGACACCACATAGGCTTTTCAGTTCAGAACAGAGGTAAATCTGGCTCTTTCGGAATCAATCATAGGCTTCTGGTTCAGTACGGAGGTATACACGGGTTTTCTCAGAGCCATACATAGGATTTTTGGATCACATAGATGCATGAAGGTTCTCTGCAAAACTCAGGTCTGTCGTACTACTTAGAGCCCATACACGCTTAGGCCGTCTGATCAAATGGGAGTAGGGACCCCTCTCATAGATCACCCTGGCCATTTTATTCACATGCACCAGGGTTGACACTTGTCACCCTGGGAACTACATGCATCCCTTCCTCATGGTTAGGAACTTAGGATAAAACATGAAATGTGCATGCCTTTTTGAAATAATATTAAAATATTATTCCCAAGGTTGAAGCCCACTAGAATTAACACTTAGCCCCCATTTTCCCACCTTCCATCCCCTAATACCTTGCCCACTCTATGGAAGATCAGTCCTCCTTCACTCATTTATCATGGTCGATCTGCACCTGGTGGTGTTTACAATTTTATTAAATGTTTTGCATGATTACATATAGAGCAACAGGCTCCTGGCCTTCAACACTTAGGCTCCCTGTCCTAATAAACACATAAGCCACCAGCTTATAAAAACTTGGCCCACCAGCCTATAAAACATAATTACAATTCCTTTCAGAACATGATTTACAATAGGGCTCGGCCTTGGGGACACTACAGGGGGGTCTCATTCTCATCCTCTGGAGTGGTCTCTTCAGCTAGATTCCCAATATTTCCTGGCAATGGGGCTGAATATTTTTTTTCTTCTTCAATATCTATGCCGACTTCCTTTTCCCATGCTTCTACACCTTCTTCTTCTTGTCCACCCTCTTGGGGAATCCTTTCTCTTTGTGCTTCTCTCTCATTTAATCGTTGAATTGACAATATTTCCTATCTTCTCATCTTTCACAACTGTTCCATTTGTCCTTCCTCGACTTCTCTTGTTCTAACTTATTTTTTCAACTTATCGTACTATTTCACTTCTTTATTTATCTTACCGCGCCACCACTTATCAACTATGGTGACTCTTTTCAAGGCTCGCTCATCCCTTGAGTCCATTCCTTGTTTCTCCCCCATTTTTCAAAGAACCCTCTCCCCTCTCTCAGGCCATGATTCCACCCCAAAATCACCCCACCCTTAGAGAGGGTGTTTAGGTTGTCATCTCAGTTGGGGACATAGTCAACATACCCTCCTCCATCAAGAAAACATTAATCCACAGGGCGATTTCTCTCAACGGTCTTCCCCTTGCATCTTTCTTGAAATCTGCTTCTTCTTGTGAAACATATTTGTGATTCTCAACTGCAAAATTGATAATGTATCCTTCTAATGTTATATTGACCCATAAATCGATCGTTCATGTTATCGGATGATCTAGCTAATGAAGAACTGCAATATTTTATGTATCCAAAGAATAGGTCTTCTTGACTCGTTCTTGGAATTCTGGAGCTTCTTGGAGCCTATATATCGAGTGGAAAAGTTCTTCTAGAAACTTAACCCAAAATATCTCGTACTAGTCACTCGATCTTTCTGAGTAAATGATAACCTTTCGTGTATCTTTCACATATTTTCCTCGCATCTCTGCTTCTTTCCATATAAAGGCATCGCAATTTCTCTCCCACCACTAGTGAATATCGGATTGGTAAATCTATGAAAGCATTCTCCCTACAAGTTCCCTTTTATTGCAAATACTGAAAACGAAACTATTTTGTTGATGCAGAATTGATCAGACCGGGGTCCTTCTCAGGTTACCAACAAAATGTAACGAGTAGTCTAGAGTGTTGGCATTTTCATCTTCTCCGGAGAGAATAAGTCTTACCTGAAGTGCAACCAAGACAAGAATATAGGGAAGGGAAAGGAGAATTCTTAGGAAGATTTCCAGAATCTTAAATATTCATCACAACCTTGCCAAGATGAACCAATCAAAGAATAGATTTGAACTCATTCATAACTACTAATAGAGACAACGGAGTTACGACGTCATTTTCAAACAGTTATAATGTATTGATCGTATCAGACATAAAGAAGTAAGGTATAGAGAAAATTCATAATCATAAACAAAGAATTATACAGTATATTTCAAAATTTCAGGTCCTTTCATATATATAATCATCCAAAGATATTCTTAGATACAATTTAACATATACCAGTCATTACTCTGTTACAATCATTCTGGCTCTGGACTTATTCCTCGGAGCTCTACCTACCCTTTTTCCCAAAATGGATACAAATTACAATCACAGAACCTACATGGAGTAAATGATAATCGGTCTACACCCTCTACACTATCTACACCAGTTGTCTCGTCTAACCCTTCTAACAGTTTACAATCATATACATATCATATATATAGGTTGATTGGGATATTTTGGATTTACACTTTGGATGATTTATTGTTCTTGTTATATTGTAACTTCTTTTTCCTTGCTGGTGTTGTGTTGTCCCTCTTTCCAATCATTTTTTGTTTATTTTCTTGCTCCACTGTCCAAATCCTTTGTGTCTTGCGCAAATTATGTTTGACCAAAATTGGGACTGTGTTCTTCCTTGTGCAACTTCTAACCAAAAAACTAAGGACCCAACACAATCTATGAGTAATTCAAGTTTTAAAGGTGAGTTACTCGGATGCCATGTGTCATAGAATATGACACACCTACATAGTCTCTTCCCTAAGGAGATTCCAATAAACCATACTGAAAACAAATGCATGAAGAGTCATGAAGGAGGAGAATGTCCCTTTCTGCTCACATTGGATCATATATAAGAGAAGTGGGACATCTGGTAGCCCACCCTAAGGTGATATTTCACAATTCAACCAATACTCTACAGACAATTGAGGTAGAGGATTCAAAGGGTTGGCCAATGGTGCTATGAGACATGGAGTCATGGAAGCTAAGAAGAAATGGTTAGATGTCCCTCTATCCATCCAAGGACCTCAATTTTTCAAAGGTTGATAATTTCTAGCACATCAATAAGAGGTTCAATCGAGTCACCTAGAAGAATCTAGACAAAAACTCAATTGTAAAAAGAAAACATTCCTCATAACACATCACCATGTTTTAAATTTGGTTGTAAAAATAGTTTTTACAAGGTAAATTCAATTGGAAAACTAGAGGTAGATTAAGGAAATAAAAACCTCTCACCCTCGGTCCAAATACCACTCAACTGACCCATCTAGGCTCAGTGTTGAAACCTTGGCTCTGATACCAGTTTGTAGCACCACTTTTCAGTTACCAAGGCTTAATCGCTCTTAAAAAAAAATTATAACACCACTTTGTACATAACTCATACAGGCATTATATAATCCACATGTGTTTAGGCAAAGAGACACATTTAAGCTAAGAGTAAACATATTATTTACTGCTATAATAAACAATCAATAACATTAACATTAAATTGATATGAACAACAAAATACATGATGATTATAATACATAGAGATATAGAAACATAAATAAAGCATCATGTGATACTTATCTTTTAACAGTGGTAGATTCCACCAACCAAGTGCAGGCCTTCCACAAACCTCCCAGTCTTAGACCGCATTGCTCATCAAGCTCAACAATGGGTCACCCCTGAGTTGGAACTAAGCTCCACCCTGAGACAAGGAATCCTAGGCTAGGCTGGGGTTATAGGGAAAATAGCACATAGCCACAAGGAAGGGATCCTCTTCCAGGAACCACTCACGCTCACTGCCCACAGACCCTCATTCCCCACATGCCTGTTCCATCCTAGGAGTATACACTTTCTCTGTCACCTAGACAGTCCTTCGACTAATAACCTCCCTTGCCTTGGGTTACAACAACAGACCAGACCGGAAGTCTCTGGGCTCTATGGTAGCTACAGGGTTCCTTCCAAGAGTCCTCTCCTTCCTCTACGCACTCTCTCACCTAGAGAGAGACAATCACAGGCCAAACCACCTATTCATCCAACCTCAAACACCACTCTCTCCTGGAGAGAGTGTTTCACAACTGGTCACAAGCCATACGCAATCTCGCATTGCGCAGCTGCAATTACCCACGTAAATACAGACACCGGCTTCCTCAAAACGGGTTCAGAAATGGAAAAATGGTCTCACGGTCATGGCTTCGGGACAGAGGCTTCACACATAAGCTCCATTTTGGATAGAGGATGCACATGGATTCCCTAGACACCACACATGCTTTTCGGTTTAGAACAGAGGTGAATCCGGCTCTTTTGGAATCAATCATGGGCTTCTGGTTCAGTACAGAGGTATACACGGGTTTTCTCAGAGCTAGACATAGGCTTTTCAGATCACAGAGATGCATGAAGGTTCTCTGCAGAACTCAGGTCTTCCGTACTACTTAGAGCCCATACACGCTCAAGTCGTCTGATCGAATGGGAGCAGGGACCCCTCTCACAACTCACCCTGGCCATTTTATTCGCATGCACCAGGGTTGACACTTGTCACCCTGGGACCTACATGCATTCCAACAGCACACATCCCTTCCTCATGGTTAGGAACTTAGCATAAAACATGAAATGCTCATGCCTTTTTGAAATAATATTAAAATATTATTCCCAAGGTTGAAGCCCACTAGGCTTAACACTTATCCCCCCCTTTCTCACCTTCTAGCCCCTAATCCCTTTCCCACTCTATGGAAGCTCAGTCCTCCTTCACTCATTTATCGTGGTTGATCTGCACCTAGTGGTGTTTACAATTTTATTAAATGTTCTGCATGATTACATATAGAGAAACAGGCTCCTGGCCTTCAACACTTAGGCTCCCTAGCCTAAGAAACACATAAGCCACCAGCTTATAAAAACTTGGCTCACCAGCCTATAAAACATAATTACAATTCCTTTCAGAGCATGATTTACAATAGGGCTCGGCCTTGGGGACACTACAGGGGGGTCTCGTTCTCATCCTCTGGAGTGGTCTCTTCAGCTAGATTCCCGATATTTCCTGGCAATGGGGCTGGATATTTTTTTTCTTCTTCAATATCTATGCCAACTTCCTTTTCCCATGCTTCTACACCTTCTTCTTCTTGTCCACCCTCTTGGGGAATCCTTTCTCTCTGTGCTTCTCTCTCATTTAATCTTTGAATTGACAGTATTTCCTATCTTCTCATCTTTCGCAACTATTCCATTTGTCCTTCCTCGACTTCTCTTGTTCTAACTTATTTCCGCAACTTCTCGGACTATTTCACTTCTTTCTTTATCTTACCGTGCCACCACTTATCATCTATGGTGACTCTTTTCAAGGCTCGCTCATCCCTTGATTCCATTCCTTGTTTCTCCCCCATTTTTCAAAGAGCCCTCTCCCCTCTCTCAGGCCATGATTCCACCCCAAAATCACCCCACCCTTAGCGAGGGTGTTTAGGTTGTCATCTCAGTCGGGGACATAGTCAACATACCCTCCTCCATCAAGAAAACATTAATCCACAGGGTGATTTCTCTCAACTGTCCTCCCCTTGTGTCTTTCTTGAAATCTGCTTCTTCTTGTGAAACATATTTGTGATTCTCAACTGCAAAATCGATAATGTATCCTTCTAATGTTATATTGACCCATAAATCGACCGCTCACATTACCAGATGATCTAGCTAATGAAGAACTGCAATATTTTATGTATCCAAAGAATAGGTCTTCTTGACTCATTCTTGGAATTCCGGAGCTTCTTGGAGCCTATCTATTGAGTGGCAAAGTTGTTCCAGAAACTTAACCCAAAATATCTCATACTGGTCACTCGATATTTCTGAGTAAATGATAACCTTTCATGTATCTTTCACAGATTTTCCTCGCATCTCTGCTTCTTTCCATATAAAGGCATCTCAATTTCTCTCCCACCACTGGTGAATATCGGATTGGTAAATCTATGAAATCATTCTCCCTACAAGTTCCCTTTTAATGCAAATACTGACAACAAAACTATTTTGTTGATGCAGAATTGATCAGACCGGGGTCCTTCTCAGGTTACCAACAAAATGTACCGAGTAGTCTAGAGTGCTGGAATTTTCATCTTCTCCGGAGAGAATAAGTCTTACCTGAAGTGCAACCAAGACAAGAATATAGGGAAGGGAAAAGAGAATGCTTAGGAAGATTTCCAGAATCTTAAATATTCGTCACAACCTTGCCAAGATGAACCAATCAAAGAATAGATTTGAACTCATTCATAACTACTAATAGAGACAACGGAGTTACGACATATTTTTAAACAGTTATAACGTATTGATCATATCAGACATAAAGAAGTAAGGTATAGAGAAAATTCATAATCATAAACAAAGAATTACACAATATATTTCAAAATTTCAAGTCCTTTCATATATATAATCATCCAAATATATTCTTAGATACAATTTAACATATACGAGTCATTACTCTGTTACAATCATTCTGGCTCTGGACTCATTCCTCGGAGCTATACCTACCCTTTTTCCCAAAATGGATACAAATTACAATCACAGAACCTACATGGAGTAAATAATAATCGGTCTACACCCTCTACACTATCTACACCAGTTGTCTCGTCTAACCCTTCTAACCATTTACAATCATATACATATCATATATATAGGTTGATTGGGATATTTTGGATTTATACTTTGGATGATTTATTTTTCTTGTTATATTGTAACTTCTTTTTCCTTGCTGGTGTTGTGTTGTCCCTCTTTCCAATCATTTTTTGTTTCTTTGCTTGCTCCACTATCCAAATCCTTTGTGTCTTGCGCAACTTATGTTTGACCAAAATTGGGACTGTGTTCTTCCTTGCGCAACTTCTAACCAAAAAACTAAGGACCCAACACAATCTATGAGTAATTCAAGTTTTAAAGGTGAGTTACTCGGATGCCAGGTGTCATAGAAGATGACACACCTACATAGTCTCTTCCCTATGGAGATTCCAATAAATCATCCTGAAAGAAAATGCATGAAGAGTTTATGTTATCATAATGAAGGAGGAGAATGTCCCTTTCTACTTGCATTGGATCATATATAAGAGAAGTGGGACATCTGGTAGCCCACCCTAAGGTGATATTTCACAATTCAACCAATACTCTACAGACAATTGAGGCAGAGGATTCAAAGGGTTTGACAATGGTGCTATGAGACATGGAGTCATGGAAGCTGAGAGGAAATGGTTAGATGTCCCTCTAGCCATCCAAGGACCTCAATTTTTCAAAGGTTGACAATTTCTAGCACATCAATAAGAGGTTCGATCGAGTCACCTAGAAGAATCTAGACAGAAACTCAATTGGAAAAAGAAAACATTCCTCATAACACATCACTATGTTTTAAATTTGGTTGTAAAAATAGTTTTTACGAGGTAAACTCAATTGGAAAACTAGAGGTAGTATCAAGAAATAAGAAGATTCCTCCAAAAATTACTTTTCCAAATAAACCTATAGAGAGATCAACCATGACTCAATAAGAAAGAGAAGAAAATTTTCACCAAATTGGAAAGGTGGAAAATAAGATGGATGAGGTGGAAAATCATATGCATGAAAATAGGAAAGATATGGAATAGAATATGGATGAAAATTGGGAGCATATGGAAAACAATATGTTAGAATTTGAAAATTACATGTATTCCATGATATTACATACTCTAGATGAGAGACTCCCTAAAGGATATATCAAAATGCAAGGAAACCATGAAAATGTAGAGGAAATAAATATTGAGTGTCATAATCATGATTATTCATCACTTCAGGATCCACATCATCGATGTTTAAATGAAACACCAAGGAGCTACTTCATTCCCATTATTCATATGAGGATGTTTGATGGTAAAGATCCTATAACATGGATATTCCAGTTGGATAAATTCTTTGATATACACCAAGTGCTAAGATTACAAAAGCTACATATTGCATCCTTGTATTTATAAAATGATCAATTTATTTGGTATGAATAAATTTGTGAAGGAAAACATAATAAAATTATATCTTAGTCTATTTTTAAAGATGAATTGATATCACAATATGGGGATATTAAGATCAATACATTCTTTAGTCAACTAATAAATATTTGGAAAAATGGTCCAATTATAGATCACATTCAACAATATGAGGACGACATCATTCAACCTACCCAAATTTATTTCTCTTCACTAGTGGTGATGGTTACAAAAAAGGATGGTTCATGGTGTATGTTTCCAGATTATAGACAACACAACAAAATGAACATCAAATATAAGTTTCCTTTTCTTGTCATTGGTGAATTATTAGATGAATTTCATGGAGAAATTTTCTTTACTAAGTTGGATCTTTGTTCAACATATCATCAAATTAGAATGAGGCAAGAAAACATTCCAAAACAATGTTATTAATAGATGAAGGTAATTATGATTTTTTGTTTATGCCATTTGGACTTACTAATGCACTTTCAACACTTAAAATATTAATGAATTTTATTTTCAAACCCTTAGAAAATTTGTGTTAGTATTTTTTGATGACATATTAATCTATAATAAGTATTGGTAAGGGCATGTAAAACATGTTGACACAGTATTATAACTATTGGAAGAGAAACAAATTTATGAAAATCCTTTCAAGTGTTCCTGTGGGGTTAAAGAAGTGGAATGTTTGGGTCATATTGTATCTCATGAAGGTGTAAAAGTGGACAAAATTAAATCTATAAGGGAATGACCAATTCCTAAAACCTTGAAGAAACTTAGATGATTCTTAGGATTGATAGGATATTACCACAAGTTTATGATAAACTATGGTAAAATACCAAAACCGCTAACAACATTATTAAATAAGGAAGCATTTTATTGGACTCAAGAAACAACTAAATCTTTTGAAGAAATTAAGGAGGCTATGTGTATAACTCATGTCCTAGCCACACCTGAATTCACAATTTTTTTTTATTGTGTAGTGTGATTCCTCAGGTCATGACATTGGTGTAGTTTTACTGCAAGAAGGAAGACAAATTACCTTTGAAAGTATCCAACTTAAAGGAAAAAACTTACTCAAACCCATTTATGAAAAATAAATTTTGGTTTTACTGCATTCAGTTATGAAATGGAACTCTTAACTAATAGGAAGACAGTTCAAAGTAAAAAGAGATCATGATAGTTTTAAGTACCTCTTTGACAAAAAAATATCTTCAAAAGTGAAAAAAATGGGTTACAAAAATGCTAGGTGATGACTTTGGAATTACCTAAAAAAAAGGAAAACATAATATTGTGGTAGATGCACTATTGGGGCTAAATATATGCACTATTAATTCCCACATTTAATTATCAACTGGGGCTCATAAGCTTCGAGGTGCAGGCGCAAGAAACGTAGGATTAAAGCCTAGTCTAGCCTAATCTAAAGTCGGCAAAACAATCTTGAAACCCACACTGCAATAAATTAACACTAAGGATTCATCACTGGGACATAGGAATACTTAGTGCTATAAAGGATTAGATCACAGTCTTTCAGGAACTCGAGGTGATGTTCATGTGATTAATCTTGAGTAGAATACTTAAGTTTTTATGTCCTTCAATCATTATTTCGTATAGAGGATCCACACTTAAATGCAATGAAAGAAACAACCAAACAGAAATGAATTCAAATGACACTATTGTAGGAAAATCTCCCTGCGGACAGGTAGATTGCCTCAAAGAGATAGACCCTAAACTCTAAGATAGAAATTTCTTAATGTGGACACTGACTTCCTTTCAAATTTATACAAACTAATACATGAGAAGGGAGGAGAAGAGAGGTACCTTTTTATCGATGTTTGTCCCTGCACGCTCCGAGTTGAGCTCCAATCTTTCACTCCTCGATGAGTCCTGTAGACAAAAAAAGTATGACCACTTCCTACTCTATTGATATTATCTTGAAAATAGATCTATCTATCAATGATAAGTTCATGTAAGATCAGACATGACCTAGAAAGAAACAGGCCAAGCAAATTATATTAATGAGGAAAAAACATTGCTTACAGCCATAGATGAATTGCAACAACTATGCCAAGTCCTCATTGTCTACCCCTTGCTCAAAAGATCCATGATATGAATGATGATAGCTTCACTGATTGCTCCCTATGAGATCATAGGTCTCTTGCTCCCAAATTATCTCTGTTCCAACACCACTTATAAGATCACAAGTTTGGTGTGATTCTCCTTTTTGTAGTCCCCTTTCACCATTAGAAAGATTGCTTATATAGACTTGGAGAGGCTTTAACCACTTGAGATATCCTTAGGGAAGTTGAGGATTTGTCTCCTTTAGTTGAGGATCTGCCCTAAGATCATGGCTGGACTAGGGATTCGAGCTCAAATGCCTTCCAAGAATGAAAAGATGCTTCCCCCATTCATTTCAACAACTTAACTACTGCCCAGAATAGGTAGCGCTCCCTCAAAAGGGCCATTGGAGCATTGTAGCGCTCCCTAGTAGGCTTTAGGGGGGCTCCAGTGCTTTCAAAATCCATAACGCTCCCTCAAAAGGGCCAGAGGAGCTTTATAACACTCCCAAACAGTGTAAGGGGGAGCGCCGATGCTCCTAGAAGAGGTATAGGTGAGCGCTCTCTTTCAAAAGCTCATTTTTTGTTAAGGTCCTAACCCGCACATAGGTAGATCAATGTATTCGGATGTAATAAAGGTCAATATTAATGAGACCTTTCAATAAAATAGAATAAGGTGGATGTAAGAAGACCTAATAGAAGCTTCTTCTTCTAGAGGGATCTTCCTCTAGATGCTTCTCTTAATAGACATATTTAGTATAAATAAGGGTCGAGGGTATGAAAAACCTAGCTTGGAGATTATTGTAATAGAGTGCTACTCGATTGGAGGTTGCCCCCTCTAAGAGGCCTGTGAACATTTCTTTCTGAATCAAAGTGCTTTTCTATTGCTATTTCGCATATCATTTCTGTGTATTGTGAAGATTATGCTGGATATTTTACTGTTATTCTGGCATTTCTAGCATTTTATTTATGTTCTGTATATTTTATATATCTGGTATCTTGCAAGTGGTATCAGAGCACTTTCCTTGGCATAAATTGTGGGTATTTTTTTTTCAGGGTAGAGACATATTTCGACGTCTTTAAGCCACAAAGATCTGTCGTTATGCGCATAAACCCGCGGTTGAGGGATTCATACACACAAGAAATACAAGTGGTTCTTAAGTGCACATCTGTTGGCTACCCTTATAACCCATGTTGGTACCCCTTCGAGTGGTAGCGCATCAGACAACACCTGTGTACGGATCAGCCTAGATTTCCTGAAGCCCTCTTTAGATAAACCTATCGGCCACCAGACTGCTATAGTGTCACCGAGAACAGGACTCGGGAAGATACTCTCTAGTACCTGGGTAGTCGGGTAGTACGGCTAAGGGTACGGTCTATCCTCCTTAGTTAGTGCCCTGAGATATTGGGTCGAGTACTACTATTGGACCCCACACATATATCATAGAGCTATAACACAGGGCGAACCCTTGAATACCTAACCCTTGGGGAACATAAACAACAACATAAACAAATTAAACCGACGAGATCTATTGACACGCATCTGTGTTTGGGTTTCTAAGTAAATACTCTTTGGTTCAGAATTTGGGTATTTCAGCACTGCAGCATTCTTCAGACCAAAGCATAACGCCGCAGCTGTNTAGAAATTTTTTCACCATTATTTGAGACCTATTCCATTAGATTCATCTCTTCTCCCTTATCACTTTCATCCATATCATTTTTTTGCAAAAATTTCTGACCCTGCCCGCTCCCTTTTCAGTTCACCCATACCCGTAACCAAGAACTAGAGTCTCACTTCAACACCTTGCAATCTGGTTTACTTGAGACCCAACAAGAAGTGCAACAACTCAGTGCTACTATTGCCTCCCGTGATGCCTCCATGAATGCATCCGTAAATGTAGCTGTGTAGTCCACAATGGTGGAAGTCAAACATGAACTAACCACCCAGCTTGAATCTATCTTTGCATCACTCAGCACCAAACTCAAGCTCTCTATCGATAACTCTTTTCCTGAGGCACATAAAAGGACTGAAGGTGAAACTTCTTCCCATTCCTTTCAACCCCATCACTTTCAAAGGGACATACGCCTTCCACGGGTGGATGTAACCAAATTTGATGGCTCGGACCCCACTGGTTGGGTCACACAAATTGAACATTATTTCTCTCTCTACAAAATTACATATGACTTGGCCAAACTCCGATATGGTGTTCTCCATCTAGATCAAGAACGTTGGCAATGGTGGCAATGGAGAAAAACTTCCTGTCAAGGGTATATTGCTTGGACCCAATTTGTTGCTGAGCTTTATGAATGCTTTGACACTGACACCAACCATTTGGGCCATTTGAAAAAATTAAAGTAATCAGACACAGTCAAAGACTTCATAGCTGCATTTGACCGTCTAGCTTTTCGAACAGAAGGCATGACTGATGCTTTCTTTCGAGAGTGTTTTATCAGTGGCCTCAAGGAGGATATTAGGGCCCATGTCCTCATGGCTCGACCTACGACTTGGGTGGAGGCTACCAAAAAAGCTGAAGAAGCACAAAAAATTGTTTCCTCTCAAAACCATAAGCCTTCCTTTATCCCGCGCCCTAAACCAGTAAACCCCACTACTCCCTCCGCCCCATTAAAAATCAAAAAATTGACCAGGGCTGAAATGGTTGAACGCCAACTCAAAGGCCTCTGTTATAATTGTGATGAAAAATATTTCCTAGGCCACAAATGTAAGGAACAAAATCTCTTTATGGCCATCTCTGAGAATATTCAGGAAGAAGATGTTGACAACCCCCCTATGCCCGAGTCACCAGAAATTTCTGACATAAACCCTCCCTCCAACCCTCCCGAAGTGGAACCCATCATTTCCCTCAATTCTCTCACCGACTTTTCTGCCCCCCAAACCCTCAAGCTAATCGGTTACATCAAGCACCGAAAGGTCATCATCTTGGTTGATAGTGGTAGCACCCACAATTTTATTCATCGTCGCATTGCCCAAGAAACCCATTGCTACATCCATGTTGTCAATAATTTCCAAATCATGATTGCCAATGGTGGTTTTATGAAATGTGGCAGGCGCTGTGAAAATGTGAGTCTCCAAATAGGTGACTACCATCTCAAATCCCATATGTTTGCTATTGACATGGGAGGTTGCGACATTGTGTTGGGTGTCGAATGGATAAGAACCTTGGGTCCCATTCTCATGGACTTTCAGAACTTAACCATGCGATTTGGCCAAGGAAGCAACAAATATAAATTTCAAGGCATCATTGTGGGTTCTCCTGAAGTCATCAGTTCTCATCGCATGGAAAAATTGCTCAAAATAGGTCATTCGGGTGTCATATCCCAACTCCACGCCATACAAGCCACAGAGATCCCACCCGTGCCCCAAGACCTCCAATCCCTCCTTTCTAAACATCAAACAGTATTTTCCACTCCCCAAGGACTCCCTCCTTCCCACGGTGTCCATGATCATTCCATTCCCCTTGTCCCAAGAAGCCTTCCCCCCAATATACGTCCATATCGCCACCCCTTTGCACAAAAGAATGAAATTGAAAAAATGGTCCAAGAACTCCTTACTATCGGAGTCATCCATCCTAGTACGATCCCTTACTCCTCTCCGGTCATCATGGTACTGAAAAAAGAAGGTTCTTGGAGAATGTGTCCTGACTTCCGTGCTCTCAACAAACTAACCATCAAAGACAAATTTCCCATTCCTGTCATTGATGACCTCCTGGATGAATTGAGTGGTGCCCAATTCTTCACCAAACTTGATCTTCAATCGGGCTATCACCAGATACATATGAAAGAGTCCAACATTCCCAAGATGACCTTTCTCACTCATGAGGGCCACTATGAGTTTTTGGTCATGCCCTTTGGTTTTTGTAACACCCCCTCCACCTTTCAGAGCCTCATGAACCATGTCTTCCGCCCTTTTCTTCGTCATTTTGTCTTAGTCTTCTTTGATGATATCCTCATATATAGCAAGACATGGAAATACCATCTTACTCATGTGGATCAAGTTCTCAGCCTACTCTCTCAGCACCAGTTTTTTCTGAAACAGTCCAAATGTGCTTTTGGTGCATCTGAAGTAGAATACTTGGGTCATCTGGTGGGAAAGGATGGAGTCAGGGTGGACCCAAAAAATATTGAAGCTATGCAAGACTGGACGCACCCAAAGACTCTCAAAATCTTGCATGGATTTTTGGGCCTCACAGGGTATTATCAAAAGTTCATTAAGAACTATGGAAAGATTGCAACACCTCTCACGACTCTCCTCAAAAAGAAGTCTTTCACTTGGACCCCAGTAGCTGCTCAAGATTTTCAAACCTTGAAGACGGCCATGTGCACCACTCCGGTTCTAGCCCTTCCCGACTTCACAAATACATTTGTGTTGGAATGCGATGCCTCAGGGAAAGGAATTGGCGCTGTCCTTATGCAAGAGGGTCGACCTTGGCCTTCACTAGCAAGCAAATGTTTGAAAAGAATCTGGGCAAACCCATTTATGAAAAAGAAATGTTGGTGATTCTGCATGCCATTGAATTATGACATCCTTATCTCTTGGGGAAACTATTCCAAATTAAGACCGACCATCAAAGCCTCAAGTACTTTCTGGAACAACGCATTTCCTCCTAGGAGAAACAAAAATGGGTCACAAAGATCTTTGGATATGATTATGAGATCATTTACAAGAAGGGAAAATACAATGTCGTGGCGGATGCACTGTCCCGTAAATATGAAGACGAAGGATCCCTTTTTCCTCTTTCCTTCATTGTACCTGATTGGCTGCAAGATGTGCACCAGGAATGGCTTCAAGACCCCAAAAGTTCGCATCTGATCCAACAACTGCAGAACAAGGCTCAGGCTCCCCTAGGGTACTCCTGGCTCCAGGATGAGCTTCGATACAAAGGCCGCTTGTATTTAAGTAAACAATCCAAGCTCAAATCCACGGTACTTTATGAGCTTCATGCTACACCCATAGTGGGGCACTCAGGGTTCACCAAAACATATGACCGAGTCAAATGTTCTTTTTTCTGGGATGGTATGAAACAGGACATCTGTAATTTTGTGGCTGAATGTGAGGTATGTCAATGCAACAAGGGAGAAACAGTCAAATCTCCAGGCACCCTCCAACCAATTCCGATTCCCCCTGCTATTTGGAAGGATATCTCTATGGACTTTATTACAGGCTTACCCAAATCAGGGAATAAATCAGTCATAATGGTGGTGGTGGATCACCTTTCCAAGTATGCTCATTTCTGTTCTCTTCACCACCCATTTACTGCATCCACGGTGGCTCAAATTTTCATGGATCAGGTCTTCAATCTTCATGTCATGCCAAACTCTATTGTTTCTGATCGAGACCCAACTTTCACAAGCAATTTTTGGCAAGAACTATTTAAGCTACAAGGCACACAATTGCATCTCAGCTCAGCTTATCATCCCCAGACAGATGGTCAAATGGAAGTCGTCAACAAGTGTTTGGAAACATATCTGAGGTTCGTTGCCTCTGAAAAACAACACCAGTGGCCTCAATGGTTACCCCTCGCCGAATGGTGGTACAACACTACATACCATACAGCCACTCTCATGACTCCTTTTGAAGTAGTGTATGGACAGAAGCCACCTTCAGTTCTCTCATACTTACCGGGTACCTCGAAGGTCCAGGCGGTTGACCAAACACTTACAGTCCAAGAGAATATCCTTCATACCCTTAAAGAGAACTTGGTCATGGCCCAAAATAGAATGAAGAAGCAAGCAGATGAAGGTCGCTCCGAACGTCAATTTGTAGAAGGGGATCAGGTGTTTCTGCGACTGCAACCATATAAGAAAACTTCCCTCAAGGTCGAGTAGTGTTAGAAGCTAGCACTCAAATTTTATGGCCCTTACACAATTCTCAAGCATGTGGGACAAGTCGCATATCAGTTAGCTCTACCCAGTCAGTCGAAGCTACATCATGTTTTTCATGTTTCATGCTTGAAGAAGGTGATTGGAACCAGGTGCCAAATTCAAACCAACCTTCCAGAGTTAACCAAAGAAGGATCCATTTGGCTACAACCAGAAGAAGTTTTGGACCAATGGGAGCGTCACCTGCGTCAGAGAACGATCAAGGAAGTGCTAGTACAGTGGAAATATATGACTCCAGCAGATGCCACTTGGGAACCAGCTACCATTCTGCAGCAGTTTCCACATCTCAAGCCTTGAGGACAAGGCTATTTTTAAGGGGGTGGACATGTTAAGATACTAACCCTCACATAGGTAGATCAATGTATTTGGATGTAATAAAGGTCAATATTAATGAGACCTTTAAATAAAATAGAATAAGGTGGATGTAAGAAGACCTAATAGAAGCTTCCACTTCTAGAAGGATCTTCCTCTAGATGCTTCTCTTAATAGACATATTTAGTATAAATAAGGGTTGAGGGTATGAAAACCCTAGCTTGGAGATTATTGTAACAGAGCACTGCTCGATTGGAGGTTTCCCCCTCGAAGAGGCCTGTGAACATTGCTTTCTAAATCAAAGTGCTTTTCTATTGCTATTTCGCATATCATTTCTGTGTATTGTGAAGATTATGCTGGATATTTTACTGTTATTCTTCCATTTCTAGCATTTTATTTCTATTATGTATATTTTATATATTTGGTATCTTGCATTTTTTGAGGTGCTTTCAGATGGAAAAAGGTTTTTAAGGCTGATGAATCATTTCTCCTCTTCCAAATCAAATGTTTGAGGTATTTCAAGTGTACTCCTCATGTCGTTATAGGAACGACATAGGCATCATGGAAGTATGATTCCCTGACACTTTCGACACTTGTGAGCAACATGCGACACTTGCGACCTTGTGAGAAAAATGCGACACTTGCAACCTTTGTAATGATGACACTTGCGACACTATCAAAGTGAGTAATTTTGACGTGTAACATATTTCCCCCCAAAGTATGAAGTTAGAAGATGTGAACTGATAAATGAAATGATTTGTAGACGTCCAAGCAAGGGTATAGACTCGGAGAACCTGACAGAAGCTGCACACAAACATCCAACAAATATCATGACATATTTCAAATCCCAAGGCAGGCATACGTATGCTTGGGTGATCAAGACTTGCAAGATATGGCCACCATAAAATACACTACGGATCCATAATTGTATTGATAAGAAGGTATAGCCACCGAAGATACAATGTGGATCTATACTCTGATGACTCAGACTGATCGTAGCCACGAAGAATACACAGTGGATCTACGATATGACAAGACATAGCCACAACCAATACAAAGTGGATCTATGTAACAGTATATGTGTCATTTGTCCAAACAACTCCTTCGCAACCTGGGCAAAGCGCATATCAAAGTGATTTCTCAACCCAGGGTCTTCTTACCAATCCCAATATGGCATGAATCTAACCATGTGAATAGATGTTTTGATGTCAAACATGGCAGAAACCACTTGATTACCGGTCAATTGTGTGAACCGTTAACAAGTGCGAGGGAGATCACCATTAATGTCAATGATTCCCAAGGTACCTTAGTACATTCCAGCGAATGTGAATAGATGAGCTGAGGTCGAACATCCATGGAATCATCTGATCATAGGTCAATGATGTAAACCTATTGTCGGATGTGAGGAAGCCTGCCATTGAGGCATGCAGGTCCCAAAGTACTAACTGGTTTCTAAGTATGATCCCTGGATAATGTGTTGAAGTCGACAGGAATAGACTCATCGATGGAGGGCCTTGATGTATCCCCCATCAACGACGCGAAATGGATATAGAGATGTAATTGGTAGATCAAAAGAACATGGACTAACATGGGTTTTGAGGCAATATATTTGGGATGGCTGACTCTAGAGGTGGATATTTCCCTTGAATACTGAGGTACGACAGCGAAACATGACATGGACCAAAACTATGTAGTGGATACTGTGACTTGTGTCGGGTGACCCAAAGGAGTGAAAGGAACTCAAAGGATTGGCTCAGTGTAGAGGTTCAGCGGATTATGATGTATGCAAATGACAAAGTGTCATGTTCAAGGGTGACTCTAAGAATTGCTGGACAATGTTCTCAAGAGACTGCTTAGCTTGCTCCTTTCAATTTTTTCCCCCATCTAGATAGACAAGTACCTCTTTTTGATTTAATGAGCTCGAGGAGGATAAAACATGCTCGATATAACTCACCTTCGGTAAGTTCCTCTTCCTTTGTTTAACGAACCGGAAGAAGTAAGGGATCGGTCCCATATGGGCCTGTCGATGTGTGTTTTAACAAGTCCAAAGACAGAAAAATCGAAGGTTTTTCGGGATTATAGAGTTTGTAAAAACACTTAAAAGAGAACTCTCTCAGTTCCTTTTTCGTACAGTATTCTAACGAGACCGAAAAAGTGATAAACTATTGCTCAAAAGATGCCCTTTCAAACCTTTTAACGAGCATGAAAGTAAGAAAGATCACTCGACAATCTTTTCATATTTAGAGAGTCTGAAAAGGGTTTAAAGATGACTCCAGGGGGGTTCCTTTTTTGTGTGTTCGTGTATCCGTACGGGTCTAAAAAAGAGATAAAAGTTTACCCGGTTGCATTCTCATGTATTTACAAGCACGAGAAAGAACAAAGACTAATCTCGATATGCCCCCATATTGAAAGTTAGTGGCTTAGCTCCAGAATGATCATCAAAGGATGGTTATGCCCCCAGCTTGAAAGCTGGTGGCTTAGCTCCAAAATGATCATCAAAGGCTGGAGACATGCCCCCCAAGCTTCGATTCATTCATCGAATTTGAGGTTGTCACCAATTTCTGTGCTAGATGGAGAAAATGGATACAGGTGGATGAAATGAAGGTTCAAGAGAGGTGATTGTTTCATTTTTTAATGAGCTTGACACAGGAAAAGAACTATGCTCAGGGTTCCAGGTTCGATCCCCAGATTGTTGTTTCATTTTTTAACGAGGTTTCTACAGAGAAGAAAACTATGCTCAAGAGCTCTGTTTCATTTTTAAATGAACTTTCCACAGAGAAGAGAAACTATGCTCGTGGGTGCTTCTTGATCATGGCTTCCAAGAGGATAATGATCTGGAAGGGTACTATGTCAAAGGACAAAACTCAGTCATGGATTCCAATAGATCTTCGTCGGATGGAAGATAATCACTCGAGAAGGAACACATGTTGAGGGTCATGACAGGGGTAAGGAGATCAAGCTCCAATAACCCTACTGAAGAGATCACCATGTCAACTACCGGATCCAAATCGTCGAAAGTTGAGGTCATGGGAGACAACACCACATAATTGACATGTGGCGGGGGTGATACTATCTACATATAAGAACCACTTAGGGAGGTAACCCAGTCAGGGCCGATGAATGAAAGTTGATCAATAGTCACAATTCTTCCATCGTGAGGGAAATATATCACACGGAAAAGAGTGGACACAATAGCTTTCATGGCATAGACATAATCCTGCCCAAGGAGTAAAGAGAAATCGAAGTGGTCTCAGACTACCATGACATCAATAAAGACATTTTTCCCTCCCAAAGTTACAGGAAACTGAGGAAGGATCCCTAAAGGTTGACTAGTTCTTCTGTTAAAAGCTAACAAATTCTGTGTAACTGGTGCAAGCTATGGACAACCCAAAGCGTACCAAGCAATAGAAGACAAAATACTAATGGATGCACCTTCATCTATCAGTGTTTGAGGAACGTCCCGACCACAAACCTGTACTGTAATATGGAAAGGAATGTGGGAGGGAAGACGAGGTCCAGTTAGCGCACCCTAATAAAAAAGGATGGCTTCATTACTTGGAGGGGGTTTCGTAGGAGAAGGAGGAATGCCCCCGAGTACGATAGAGTCTGTATTAATGAGAAAAACATGGGAAGTATCGGGTTTACTCTCTAGAAGGAGAGTAGGATCGACTGATGATTGGATCAGATCAACCAATGGTGGACTTGGATAGACCACTTTATCACTCTTCAGAGGAAGAGTGGGACTGATCGAGGAAGGGACTGGATCAATCACTTTGACATTCCTCAATGGAGGAATGGGATTGAACGATGGAAAAACTGGATCAACCACTTTGGCACTCTTTAGAGGAAGAGTGGGGTTGACCGAGGAAGGGACTGGATCTATCACTTTGACATTCCTCAATGGAGGAATGGGATCGACCGATGGCAAAACTGGATCGACCACTTTGGCACTCTTCAAAGGAAGAGTGGGACTGACTGAGGAAGGGACTGGATCAGTCACTTTAGCATTCCTCAATGGAGGAATGGGATCGACCGCTTTCGAGTCACTCTCTAACGGGAGAGTGGGATCGACCGAGGATGAAAACAGATCGACCACTTTGGTGTCACTCTTTTGATGAAGAGCGGGGATGATCGATGATGGAACTAGATCAACTACTTGGGTTTGTGGTTCAATCAAGGAGGAAACTAGATTGACCACCTGATCAACTGAACTAACCGAGGATGGAACTGAATTGACCAATACATCAACCAATGATTGGTTGGAGGAAATCTTATGATAACCTTTTGGAAGTTGAAGTTTTTCCAAAAGAGAAGAAGCCTCATCCATGCGAGGACAAAGGTGAGAGTAATGATTACCTTTACATAACATGCAAGGGAACTTGATAGTTTTCTTCTTCTTACCAACCTGAACATCACTAGTTGATGGGGTATCATCGACATGACCGATAGAGGCCGATGACGTGGAGGAACACATTTCTAAGACCTGGGTAAGACTAGGGAAATCCCTCAGAAAGTGGTCACCCTTACAAAGGATGCAAGGGAATTTGAGTTTTGGATTCTTCATTCTAATCTTGTTGACCTCATCAACACTCCCAGTACTATTAACAGTAACTGGTTTCTTAGAGCCAATATCTGATGTTGTTGGGGTCTTTGTCCTTTTCAGGCTCTCCTTCTTCTTCTCTTTCCATTTCTTCTTCTTCTGATCAACTTGGATACTTTCTTTAGAGATTTCACTAGGTGAAGAAGGAGAAATGGAAGGAGACTCAATGGGCGAAGAAGGTGAAAATTTGACGTGAGTTTGATGTGTGGGTGGTGTATTGACATCCAAAGTATTAGGTGCAACTGAAACATTGGGAGGATTCGGGATCACCGGAGTGGGGAACAACCAAACTAGTAATCCAATAGTGAGTCCTGGAAGACTCAGTGTGGCAACATATGGAGGACCGAAGTTTCCAAACAAAGGAAGATTATAAGGTTCCCCAGGAGAAGGGGTTCCTCCATTGGTACTCCCAGGATTCGATGCCATTATCACTAACTCGACCTAAGGTCCACTAAGTAAAACAAACAACACATGCTATGAATCTAAGAAGCAATCAATCAAATAAACCTTCCTACGATGAAACCACTAGTTGGTGATGAAATCCAACATTGCGAGATCAAAATAGGAAGGGGTGGGGATAGAGCGGGTGGATCAGTTACATTGGCAACCTGCTTAACAGACTTACACCTTGGTGCAAGATTCCACGCAGTAATTGTGGATTTACCCTCCAAGGAGCCCGAGTGAGTTTGACCAACGTCTGTTCTAGGTACACTGAGACTTCGCTTCACCGTCATCTTGTGTGAGACCCTAAAGATTATGGCTACTAAGGTCACCAACTCATAGTCAGCCCCTGGGCAGGTATAGTCGACAGTCCAATCGGAACGTATGGGCAGGATAACAAGTCCGAAATCAACTTGAAAGGCTTCCACTCAACATTGTGGGTATACCTTTCAGTGATCCCCAATATACGATCCGACCACTACAAACAGTTGGGCCATGGAGGGATAATCTCCATAACTCACCCGAATGCGACCTCATGCGTAACCCCTGTGTGAGAGGGGGATCCTAGGAAAACTAATATGACAATTGGATTTTACTCTCCCTACCGCAAGATACTAAGTTTGTTTGATAGCTTTGGAAAGTTATCCTTTCAACCTATTCCATATCCCTACACCTTAAACTAATGTAGGTTTGCTAACAAAGATGTAAAAAGTCTGATAAATTTTAGTTAAGCGTTGATTTTAATGGCTGTTGTTTACTCAGAGGGTGTACGAAAGTGAAACTGATGGAATGATGACTCAATTCCCAAAAATATGCATGAAATATGATAAGCAATCATTTCTTTTCAATGAATACCTATTTAAGGGAAAGAGGAAGAGTCGTTTTCACTATCAAACACTCGAAAAGGAATGCCCTCAATCAATTTTGTTCTCAATCAAATCCAATATGATGCTACAACATTTCATAAATACAAACTAATATGCAAACTAATCATTAAGATGTAGTTTTGTCGTTTCTATGCGAATGATAATCAATTCAATGAAAAACTTGTCCTGTCAACTACCCTGTGACAAGCACAAATAGATTTCACACAAACAACACACCCTTTTGCAATCAAACAAGAGAAAGAAAGCCAAAAACGCAAAAGGAATGAGAAAGAGATTGGATCATATGACCTCAAAGAATCAAATGAGAAGAGTTACAGACTTCCAAATGTCCATCACTAGAGTTCACGCTCAGTCGGATAGGAGAGAAGAAAGCAGGGTATCGATTTCAAGATCTCAACAACAAAAACTCAAAAATATTGAAGAAGGGCATAAAATCTGAGAAAAAATATGTTTACTTCCCAAGATGAAGCATGTCGAAGGTCAAAGGAAGCAGCATTGACTCACAAAGAGACTTAGCAGGTGAAACATAGAGATAAAACCCTGAAAAGAGCAATTCTGGAAATTTTTTTGGCCAAAAGAGGGTTGGCACTCTGTTATCAAGGGCAAGGAGCATTATAACACTCTGTGTAAGGCACTCAGGGAGCGTTGGCACTCTGTTAACATAGGGATAGAGGCGTCAGGGTCAAAAACTCCTAAAAGTGTCAAAAAATCCAAATATTGCAGTTTCAGTCTCGACAATTAGGCTGAGTGTCATGGGATAAAGAGTCAATTAGCAAGTGAAATCAGATAAATGGGGTGAACAAGGTCTGAAAACAATTAGTTAAGACAAGGTATTATGAGGAAAAATCAAAACTAAAAGTTTCGACTTCGTTCCCCAGTGGAGTCGCCAATTTCTGTTGTAGGAAAATCTCCCTGCGGACAGGTAGATTGCCTCAAAGAGATAGACCCTAAACTCTAAGGAAAAAAGTGCTTAACGTGGACACTGACTTCCTTTCAAATCTATACAAACTAATACATGAGAAGGGAGGAGAAGAGAGGTACCTTTTTATCGATGTTTGTCCCTGCACGCTCTGAGTTGAGCTCCAATATTTCGCTCCTCGATGAGTCCTGTAGACAAACAAAGTACGGCCACTTCCTACTCTATTAATATTAGCTTGAAAACAGATCTATCTATCAATGATAAGTTTATGTAATATCAGACACGAACTAGAAAGAAACAGGCCAAGCAAATTATATTAATGAGAACAAAACATTGCTTACAGCCATAGATGAATTGCAACAACTCTGCCAAGTCCTCCTTGTCTACCCCTTTCTCAAAAGATCCATGATCTGAATGATGAGAGCTTCACTGATTTCTCCCTATGATATCATAGGTCTCTTTCTCCCAAATTATCTCTGTTCCAGCACCACTTATAAGATCATAAGTTTGGCGTGATTCTCCTTTTTGCAATCCCCTTTCAGCATTAGAAAGCTTGCTTATATAGCCTTGGAGAGGCTTTAACCACTTGAGATATCCTTGGGGAAGTTGAGGATTTTCCTCCTTCAGTTGAGGATCTGCCCTAAGATCATGGCTGGACTAGGGATTCGAGCTCAACTTCCTTCCAAGAATGAAAAGATGCTTCCCCCATTCATCTCAACAGCTTAACTACTGCCCAGAATAGGTAGCGCTCCCTCAAAAGGGCCATCAGAGTGTTGTAGCGCTCCCTAATAGGCTTTAGGGGGGTGCCAACGCTTTCAAAATCCATAACACTCCCTCAAAAGGGCCAGAGGAGCTTTATAACAATCCCAAACAGTGTAAGGAGGAGCACCGATGCTCCCATAAGAGGTATAGGGGAGCGCTCTCTTTCAAAAGCTCATTTTTTGAGGTGCTTTCAGATGGAAAAAGGTTTGTAAGCCTGTTGACTCATTTCTCCTCTTCCAAATCAAATGTTTGAGGTATTTCAAGTGTCCTCCTCATGTCATTATAGGCACGACATAGGCATCATGGGAGTATGCTTCCCTGACACTTGCGACACTTGTGAGCAACATGCGACACTTGCGACCTTGTGAGTAAAACGCGACACTTGTGAACTTTGTAATGATGACACTTGTGACACTATCAAAGTGAGTAATTTTGACGTGTAACAGACAGGAAATAAACAAATGGAAAATCCAAATCACAATGAAAGAAAACTAACGAAGGGAAATCAAACAAATAGAAAATAGAACTTATTTCAAACTATGTGAATGAAATTAAATGTGAATGCAAGAAACGAACCTAAATCACACAAAGCAAACCACTCAAACTATAGGAAGAGGCAAGATGAATTTAAAATAAATCAATCAAACTGGAATCAAACACTATATGCAATCTAAAATCAAGATATTTCCACAATCAAGTGCATCAGTCACAATGAGCAAGCATCGAAAGAAATGAAAATGAATGGGAAAGAATGTCAATGCAGAAATATAAATGGAATGTTCATACAATGGAAAGAAATATCAACTTTGTAAAGGAAGCTAAAAACAAAATGCTTATAAAAATGGTTAGTCATATAAGAAATCAAAAGAGGAAAAAAAGGATAGGTACTCTTTGTAGATTGAGAGATTCAATGTAAAGCACAAGAATCAAAGAGTAGTTGAGAAGAATATGAACTCTTGCAATTGATGAAAGATATATATTTAAAGCACAATCAATTAAACAAAAGTTAGTGTGTTGAATAAGTTGAGAGTGGGGCAAGTTCCTTGTGTGAACAATCAATAAAGCTGTGTAATTTAATGTGCATTCATCAATCAAGGAATGAGTAGATAAAGAAAGGACAATTCTCTGTCATGAAATGTAATTGCAGTGCGATTTGGAATTGATTCCACACATAGAGAGTGAGGTAAAGAGAGGGGTCGATCTGCTCTTGCAATGACTAATTATATTGCTTGATTAAATCTGCAATCAATGGGAAAATCGTGTTGAAGGAAAAAGAGCAAATATGGAAGAGAAAAGTTAAGTATATGCAACAAATAAGACAACTCTTTTTTGGTGTTTTCTTTTATAAGTGAATGCAAACAAAAATATTTTAACATATTATGTTTTATAATATTTTGGACAGTGAGAAACTAATGGGTGATTTGAATGGTAGATTTGATGGGAGAATTGTATGGAAAATCAATGATGAAGGAGATAAATGCAATGAGGGATTGCCCATAGTCTATTCAGCATAAAATCAAAGCATAGGAAGAATACACATGAATATGAGCACGAAAATGTGATAAGAGAGAATACTAAACAAACTCAAAGCTCAATGTGATAATGTATTCAATTGGGAGGTTTACAATATGAATTCTAATTAACATAACAATTGAAAAACTAAAATTAAGATTCAAACCACACACTCCAAACTATAAATGAAATTCTAAGCTTTAAACAAATTGAACAATAAAATAAAAATACATAAATGAAATGCTAACTAGTTAGGATACACAGGGAAACATTCTTACCAAGTTGAGGGGCCCTACCCAACAGGTAATTTGCTGCCAAAAATATGTCAGTCCCCTTGAATGCACAAAACACCAATTCCTTATTCCATCAAACTCAGAAAATTACAACTCTCTTACAATCTTGACATTGTCATGATGACACCTTAACATCCATTGCAAAAGAATTCCCATAATGATAATTGGATTTCTCATAGCCCTATGAGGATTATTTATACATGGAAAATCATTGAGTAGTGGATGGGACTGAATCACAATGCTCAGATTTCAAATTTACAATTTTAGATAAAATCCTCAAAAATCTGGGTTTTATTACAATTTGGGAAGATTTGAGTTAGTCCCCCATCCATATCTTCCAAACCAATTCTAATTTTGAGAAAATGCCTGTGTTTTACTTAATTTTCCATATTCTAGACAAAACCCATTTCGTATAATTTCTAGATCTGATGCCATCTGCACAGAAATTTAGGTGCAAGTTGGCAGTTTGAGGTTTTCAATAATTTTAGTAAAATCATTCTCGCTGAGCTAGAGGTCCACACGTGTGATATGGGTGAATTATGCCTCACATGTCGGCATGTAAATGTGGCTCTGGACAAAACCCATGTACCTGATTTTTCTCTAGAAGCTTTCCCAAATTTTGAATTATTTCTAGTACCAAATTAGCATAGTTGGTACCGGATTAGAACAATTAGTACCAGAATCTTGTAGCCAGGCATTTAGTACCATATGAACACAGTCATGACTATGGGTACCGGACCAATGCGATGGTAATACTGGATGGAGCTAGTACCAGAGTAGGCGCAATCTGGTACCGGATGAAGCTAGTACCAGAAGAGGCAGAGAGATGGTACTGGATGAATGCAAAGTTAGTATTGGATCATTGCAGAGTATTGGATGACATGGAGTGTGGGTACTATATGACTGTAGAACCTTTTGGTACTAGATGAATTGGAGTATCGGATGACTTGCAATGCGAGTATGAGAACAAGAACAATACATGTACCAGAACATGGACAATGCATACACTGAAACCTGAACAATACAAAACATGCTGCTTGGACATAGAAACATAGGATTAAACCATCATTGACAAAACTATTGTATAATAATCCATTTAATCACTAAAAATATGGAAAATTGTGCATTAACCACATAGGATGAATAACAAGAGATAATGGAGGTTTATGGTGTAATTAGGGATATATTAGTAACAAAATGCGGGGAGAAGGTATTTGTATGGCAAAAAATATGAAAAAACTAGAGCTCAGCACACCCCCAAACCCAAGGATTTGCACGTCCTCATGCAAACAAGGTGAAGAACTTATGATAATTTGCTTATAGATTTATGTGACATCGTTTCTTTTGTGTAAGTGTTGGTTCTTGTGGAATGACACTTTGGAAACTGCCACAGATTGATTTCAAATAGAGAAAGAAAATTATCATAAAAATGGAGGACAAGCAATGGATGAGGTATCAGAGTGGTGGTGAATTGTGTGCATATGGATAATGGTTTATAAAATGTTGGTGATGGTGGTTGTATGAACTTGGACAATAATTTTAAGACCAATATTTACTTTGTGGTTCTTTGCTTGGATAGGCAACAATGACTTCATCCTCTTTGAGATGGCTTAAGAATGTTTTATGATGTACGAAGAGAAGAGACTATAGATGTTGCTTTGTATTTGTATACCACATATTTCCTTTTCATTACTTGGTATTATCACCAGAGTATATTATTCATTATGACACGTGGAGTGAATATGGAGGGTTTATTGAGTAGTTGTGATAATGCATAGTGGAGTGTGGAGTGGGTAATAGTGGTTATGCAACATGTTTTCCACGTTCTTAGTAAATTAAAAATATCTGTACCAGTTTTACCTCAAGTTACCCTTGCTTTGAATTCTAATCCATGTTGAAGTGGAAACTAGATGAAATGTTTGCAAAATCATGGTGTAGACTGCTGAAATTTGAAGATGAAGTGGAGCAAGGATGTGCACTGATGGATATCTAGGAAAGAGAGTTGATGAATGTTGATCTACTGAGATTCCTTATGTCTCTCTCTCCCCCAAACCTGTTGGTTTGCATGTCCTCATGCAAACTCTCATTAGCACATAAAATTTTTGCACGCTGAAAGTGGACTATGTGGAACCGGTGCATGTTGACCGAAGGAGAGAAATGAAGTATGCTAGAGCTGAGAGCTGCTGAAAATATCCTGCAAAAAACACCCTCGAAAAATATTTAAATTTATGTATTGTTGGTACATAAACCCACTGGCTTCTGTACCAGCAGTACCAGAACAAAAAAATCTAAAAGAACTAAACCAATATTATTATTACGAGAGAAGAAATATACATTGATGCCATGCTTTGAAGAAACAACCAAAAATTAAACTGTATTCATGCTTGTAAATTTGGAAATGAAATTTATTTTAAAATATTGCAAGCATAAAGGAAATTTCTAAATTACCTATTACATACAATTTCATCAATCATTAACAGTTGTATGCTCAAGAAACCATGTAAATTATGATGGGGGATTTTTCATCTTTTTCTTAAACAAGAGAACATGAGGAGATACATGGTCTTTAATAAATGAGAAACCGATAGGAAACTAGTCATCCTTGTTTAATTTCTCAAATAATCTATGTCATTCAAGTGATATTGATAAAGTTCGCATTTGAGTTTATTAGACTCCTACACTTATGGGTCCCACCTCTAGGAAAATGACATCTTGGGTATGAATGATGGGGTCTTAAGACCATCATCTTATGGACATTCTCAAATGGCAATTAGATGAGTTTCATTAGCCTTTTTTTCAACTATGCATGCTTCTTCTTAACTATTTACACAAGCATATTGTTCATACGGACAAATATAGATTAGGCATAATGAAAGACATCAATATCAAAACCCATTGCCAGCAAGCCTGTTCAGTAATCTAATGGGGTAATTTTGACATCTAAGAAATATCCTTCCCAAGCATAATGTCCCATTTCCCACGAGCCTGTTCAATACCTTGATGGGTTTTCCTAGTTATACCACAGGCCGGTACCCACTGCTAGCAGACATGTTTAGTATCCCGACGGGTTAGCCTCTTACACCCATTTTCTGTCAAAATATCTTGTCCCAATATTTACCCTTAAGATAAAATTTATAGATTTCTTTCGCATGGGTGAATGTGGGAGCATCTTTGAAAACCTTTTTATAGGATGGGATGGTATTGGGTTGGAAGATATTTTATAGATTGCCCATAAAAGATTGTTTGTATGAAAAATAGTCTTATGTATCGAGATTAGTTGAAATACATATCATGTTCAAACTTACTTAATGTATGGTGGATGAGGCCATGAGAGAATGACCTAAAGGTGTCTCTAGTCCCCAAGTTCATCTTCTCCATATAAGATTGTGTTCCCTCACAAGTAGAAGTTTCATTCACTCTCCTACTACTATTTGATAAGAATGCTTGAATAACAAGTTCTGATATGAAACTAGGATGTACAAGTTACCTATGGGCATCATTATGCAGACCTTAAAGATTTTGTAAATCCCCATAATATTTTAAAGATTAGGCTTATGAGCAACTATTATTATTATTAGTCCGAAATCCACATGTAATAAGAAGAAGAAATATCTTAAGCTGTTTTGGTTTTTGATGTTAGATCACCAATAGTATCTTCATCTCATTTTATTTATTTGAAAAGAAACACGAAAAATGTTGCATTTATTTAGAACTAGGTTAACTAACATGCAACTTTTACTCTATCTTATCTAAGAACAAGAAATTAAATTTCACGTGTAAGAATATTTCTAATGTAACCATGTGTGTAACATGTGTATAAATACATTCATACTCGGGTTTGAAAGATAATCTTTAATGTATACCAGAATACGAAGAACAAGCTTCTTTGATGATGACGTGGAGAGTTGTTGAAGAAGAGAGTGGTGCTTCAATCTTGTTGTCATCTGGAACCAATGTTCAATGTAATCTTGATGTTCTTGGTTCACTTCCTCATTTAGACCACTCTGCATGTCTCCCTCTATCATGCCACATAGATCATCTTCTTTTGGATGGTTTGTCTCTTGGATGCATACTAGATCTGGCAATATGCATGTCAAGAACTCCTCGATCTCAGGTTCTAGCAGTTTCTCTCCATTGAATGATTCTTCAGTCTCCTCTAAAGGTTGGAAAGGGTGATCAAAGGAGGCTTCTAGATCTTCTTGTGGATGTAGCATATGGAAATCTTGTTTTTCTATCACTTCTGGAGCGACATATAGGTTCTTGACTGCTGTCAAAATTTGTTCTTTTTGTGAGGCAAAGATTGAGATCCCAGCTGTTTCTAGGATGGAGAGAGTTCTTCCAAACTCTTGATCATCTTTGAGTCCTTGTTTCTGGTTTATGGGTCCTGTTTCACACATGGATTAGTGTAGAGGGGGGGTTCTTACAGTGCCCAAATTATTATTTTTTAAATCCCGAGGAAATAAAAAGAAGCAAACTAAAAGAAAATGTAATCAAACCAATTATATACTTGAAGCACCACTGTGCTACTAGGATCATGCTGTCACCAAGTTATTTGTTCACACAAGTTAGATTCTCTTCTCATATATATAAAAAATGTCTAATGCTAATAAAACACAAATTCTGACTACTAAAAGGAAGAGGACAACCTAATTTTGGAGTAACCCCACTAAAGTGGATGCATAGGCTCTTCCCTCATGTCTTACCATCTTCTCTCCACCCTTAGGTCGTCCTTAAAATCACACCACACTTGCATGAAAATAAACATTCTTGCATGAAAATAAACACACTTGCATGAAAGGAACAGTCAAGGATTTGGAGAAATAAAAGAATCCTACCTATGCTCTAATCCCTTTAGCACCTCCCCGAAAACAACACCAAAATGTTGGGTCTAAATATATGCACTATTAATTCTCACATTTAATTATCAACTGGGGCTCGTAACCTTCGAGGTGTAGGCACAGGAAACACGGGATTAAAGCCTAGTCTAGCCTAATCTAAAGTCGGAAAAGCAATCTTCAAACCCACACTGCAACAAATTAACACTAAGGATTCATCATTGGGACATAGGAATACTTAGTGCTATAAAGTCTTAGATCACAGTCTTTCAGGCACTCGGGGTGATGTTCATGTGATTAATCTTGAGTAGCATACTTAAGTTTTTCTGTCCTTCAATGATTATTTCCTATAGTGGATCCACACTTAAATGCAATGAAAGAAACAACCAAACGGAAATGAATTCAAATGACAAGAAATAAACAAATGGGAAAGACAAATCATAATGAAAGGAAATCAAACAAATAGAAAATAGAACTTATTTCAAACTATGTGATTGAAATTAAATGTGAATGCTAGAACCGAACCTAAAACACACAAAGCAAACCACTCAAACTATAGGAAGAGGCAAGATGAATTTAAAATAAATCAATCAAACTGGAATCAAACACTATAAGTAATCTAAAATCAAGATATTTCCACAATCAAGTGCATAAGTCACAATGAGAAAGCATGGAAATAATTGAAAATGAATGGGAAAGAATGACAATGCAGAAATATAAATGGAATATTTATACAATGGAAAGAAATATCAACTCTGTAAAAGAATCTAAAAATATAACACTTATAAAAAATGGTTAGTCATATATGAAATCAAAAGAGGAAAAGAAGGATAGGTACTCTTTGTAGATTGAGAGCTTCAATGTAAAGCACAAGAATCAAAGAGTAATTGAGAAGAATATGAACTTCTGCAATTGACGAAAGATCTATATTTAAAGCACAGTCAATTAAACAAAAGTTAGCGTGTTGAATAAGTTGAGAGCGGGGCACGTTCCTTGTGTGAACAATCAATAAAGTTGTGTAATTTAATGTGCATTCATCAATCAAGGAATGAGTAGATAAAGAGAGGACAATTCTCTGTCATGAAATGTAATTACAGTGTGATTGGGCATTGATTCCATCCATAGAGAGTGAGGTAAAGAGAGGGGTCGATCTGCTCTTGCAATGACTAATTATATTGCATGATTAAATATTCAATCAATGGGCAAATTGTGTTGAAGGAAAAAGAGCAAATATGGAAGAGAAAAGTTAAGTATATGCAGAAAATAAGACAACTCTTTTTTGGTGTTTTTTTTTATAAGTGAATGCAAACAAGAATATGTTAACATACTCCGTTTTATAATGTTTTGGACAGTGATAAACTAATGGGTGATTTGAATGGTAGATTTGATGGAAGAATTGGATGGAAAATCAATGATGAAGGAGATAAATGCAATGAGGGACTGTCCATAGTATATTCAGCATAAAAACAAAGCATAGGAAAAATACACAGGAATATGAACATGAAAATGTGATAAGAGAGAATGCTAAACAAACTCAAAGCTCAATGTGATAATGTATTCAATTGGGAGGTTTACTATATGAATTCTAATTAAGATAACAATTGCAAAACTAAAATTAAGATTCAAACCACACACTCCAAACTGTAAATGAAATTCTAACCTTTAAACAAATTGAACAATAAAATAAAAATACATAAATGAAATGCTAACTAGTTAAGATACAAAGGGAAACATTCTTACGAAGTTGAGGGGCCCTACCCAATAGGTAATTTGCTGCCAAAAATATGTCAGTTCCCTTGAATGCACAAAACACCAATTCTTTATTCCATCAAACTCAGAAAATTACAACTCTCTTACAATCTTGACATTATCATGATGACACCTTAACATCCATTACAAAAGAATTCCCATAATTATAATTCGATTTCTTATAGCCCTATGAGGCTTATTTATACATGAAAAATCATTGAGAAGTGGATGGGACCGAATCCCAATGCTCAGATTTCAAATTTACAATTTTAGATAAAATCCTCAAAAATATGGGTTTTATTGCAATTTGGGCAGATTCGAGTTAGTCCCCCACCCATATCTTCCAAAACAATTCTAATTTTGAAAAAAATCTTGTGTTTTACTCAATTTTCCATATTCTAGACAAAACCCATTTCGTATAATTTCTAGATATGATGCCATTTGCACGAAAATTGAGGCACAAGTTGGCAGTTTGAGTTTTTCAATAATTTTAGAAAAATCAATCCCCCTGAGATGGAGGTCCACACATGTGGGATGGGTGAATTCCAACTCACGCGTCGGCATGTAAATGTGGCTCTGGACAAAACCCATGTACCCAATTTTCCTCTAGAAGGTTTCCAAAATTTCGAATTATTTCTAGTACCGGATTAACACAGTTGGTACCAGATTAGAACAGTTGGTACTAGATTAGAACAATTAGTACCAAAATATTGTAGCCAAGGGTTTAGTACCATATGAACACAATCATTACTATGGGTACTGGACCAATGTGATGGTAATACTAGATGGAGCTAGTACTAGAATAGGTGCAATCTGTTACCAGAAGAGGCAAAGAGCTGGTACCAGATGAACGCAAAAGTAGTACCAGATCACTGCAGAGTATTGGATGACATGGAGTGTGGGTATTGGATGAATGTATAACCTTCTGGTACCATATGACTTGGAGTATCGGATGACTTGCAATGCGAGTACCGGAACAAGAACAATATAGGTACCAAAACATGGACAATGCATATACTGGAACCTGAATAGTACAGAACATGCTGCTTGGACATAGAAACATAGGATTAAACCATCATTGACAAAACTATTGTATAATCATCCTTTTAATCACTAAAAATATGGAAAATTGTGTATTAACCACATAGGATGAATAACAAGAGATAATGGAGGTTTATGGTGTAATTAGGGATATATTAGTAACAAAATGCGGGGAGAAGGTATTTGTATGGAAGAAAATATGACAAAACTGGAGCTCAACATGCACTTTCAAGGAAAGAATAAGAAACAAAGGGTTCACTATCTTCTATTTATATTCAACAATATGATTGGGTGGAAGAAGAAAGGACAAAATGGAAGAAAGATCGAGAGGTGTGCAATATCATTCAACAACTACAAGAGGACCCCATTTTATTATATTAATTTGTATGGAAGATTGATTTGTTATGGTATCATGATCACCTATATTTATGTAAGAATTCCCAACTCAAACAAAGGGTTCTTATAGATTTGGACACTTCTCCTATAGGAGGACATTCATGATTCTTGAAAACTTCTCATCCGTAGAGGTCTATATCTCTTCTCTTCTCATCTTTAGAGGTTTTTCATCATGAGGTTTCTATGTCTACTCTTCTCATCCTCGATTTTGTAAACAACTGTTTTCAATGTAATAACCACACTACCTCCTTGTTTGAGATGAGAAAAGAATTGAGGGCGGGTTGGGGGGGGGACGAGAGATGTTTTAGGGATTCAAGTTGACTGTAGTAGTCGGGTAGGAGAGTCGGTCATACAAGAAGTTAGAGTCGACTATCTAGACAGTTACAAAATGTAACTGACTTGTAACAAAATATCATACATATATATACATGGCTATGTAATGGAATGTAAGAAGTTGTTTTGAATATAATAAAAATATTTGATGGTTCTATCCTCTCTTGTGTAAGTCTATCTATATGGATATGTGCTCTTTTATATGATGTTATATTACATTTTTATCGATTCAAGGATCTATCGGTAACTATATCATACTTTCTCTCAGACTACAGCACTACTCATTGGATGAAAAACATGATTATGTATCCAACAATTTCCTTCACCTAAAATTTGAGAAAACCTATGGATATGTATCCTCTCTTCTGTAAGTCTATCTATATGGATATGTGCTCTTCTATATGATGTTATATTACATTTGTATCTATGCAACGATCTACCGGTAACTATATCATACATTCTCTCAAACTACAACACTACTCATTGGATGAAAAACATGATTATGTATCCAACAAGTTCCTACACCTAAAATTTGAGAAAACCTATAAGGAGGTAAGTCAAAAATATGATTAAAAAATTAGTTTTCTTTCTTTTTCGCCAAAACTATTTACCCTTATGGTTGATAACATCATATTGAATCGTATTGATTCTTTTAAAGTTGATGTCGATAACACATTTTTTAGGACCATGTTTTACTTTACAATTTCTCTAATTCCCATCCCTTGGGTTTCACTGGGGATTTTATTAGAGGAAAAAGGAGGAAATTGTTGAAGGATTCATTCTTGATTGTTCTCAAGAGAACTACTATAGAATACCTGTTGTAGAACACAATAATTAACACAATGAAAGAATGAATCTAGTTATTAACATAGAATAGGTATTTGATAGTGACAACATATTCTGAGACCAAATGGATGGAAGCTCGAGATCCTTGTCCATGGAAAAGGGAGCAAAGTGTATTGCTAGGATTCAAGTATATATATTTCAAATAAGAGGAAGTAAACCATATTTAAGTGAGATGTTGTGAAAATATATATTGAAGAGAAATTTAAGAACACTCTAAAATATCTTATTGAGAGTGTCTAGTTATTTTATAACACTACATGTAATTTCCTCTTATGCTAAAAGATCCAAGGCACCATTATTTTTATGGTTTCCTAGATTGTATTTCTAGGGTATATATTTGTTGATTGAGATTTATATGGTGAGACTTTTCTTCAGATAGATTCAAAATATATTCAGTATTAGTTGTTGTGTGGATGATTGTTTACTTCAATACTTTTTATGTATTTAAATTTAGTTCACAAATTTTATTACAATAATTTAGTTTAGAAAAATAGAAATATCAGTGAGATCTACTATCACCATGAAAAAAGTGCCTTAAAATAGCATAGGAGAGGATAAGTATCTCATTGATCACGTTCTTAGAGGGCCACTTCAATAATATAACAACTATTGGAAATGAGCCATCTCCATTTGGATCTTACAAACCAAAACTATAGTTTGCAATGACAAGGTCAAACAAATTAGTGTAGTTTCATAGTAAAATACTTTTTTTGAAGGATCGTTATCATTGAATAATACAAACCCCCATAAATTAGCAACCAAATAAATAAATATATATTTTATTCTAAAAGACTTCATCCTCCCTTGAAATATGGCCTTATTTACTTCTTATTTCCTCTGAAATTCGACTTGTATCAAATGAACGTATAATGATGTTTATTTATACCATTTGTGTTACTTTCTTTTAACATTAGTTCCGACCTGACACTTTCTTATTTTGTAATTCTTTTCTTTAATTATCTTGAGGGCCTACATGTACTTCCTTCTTCAATTCACTTTGTCATATTCAAAAATTCACTTCTCCTCACACATGAGGATCCACGTGACGTGCCACATACCACTGGAAACAACATGATGTATACTATCCATCCATGGGTGTTGTATATGTATGTGCATTTTCCTTCATGTCCAAATACCTTCATCAATATTGCGGTCCAAAACCCATGACTAGGGTTGACATCAATGACAACAACCAATCTTCCACCAATCTCCCCCTTTGTCATTGATGGCAACACTCATGCTCCCCCTATAATCATTATCCCAATTTCTCTCTCCCTTTGAAATCAATGGAAAATGTTAGAGTTTCTCCCCCTGAATTTAATGGAAAAATGTAACTTTCTTCTTTGGGGCTGCCCCCCCTGAACATGTGGCACTCAATAATACTTCATCCTTATTTTTGGTCTTTGGGACTTTTTCTTCCTTAGAATCCTTTTGTGTGGCTTCTTTCTTCTCTCTCTTCTTCATGTCTAGGATGTATATGTTGTTCGGTCTTTTTTTTGCAGTTGCAACCAATCTTCTTGAGTTATTTTATCTGATTTTATATTTTCGGGAATCAAACGTAAGAGTGTATCCTTGATCACACATTTTACTAACAATGAGTATATTATGATTCAAGTCTTCGACCAATAGAACATTCTTTGCTTTTACATTTTTTCTTCCAAGCTCTACTACACCTTCTCCAAGTATTTTGGTAGATGAGTCATCTCCAAATGCAACATTGCCACCCTTTCTCTTCAATCTGATGAATTTGTCTTGATCCCCGGTCATGTCTAAAGAACATCCACTATCTATGTACCATTCATCTTCTTCTTTACATTCTTCAATGGTCAATGTTATTCAACAATATTCATTGTTTGGAATCTCTTTCCTTCTCCATATTGCGGTTGGCATAGGGACATCTTCATTCATATATCTGCAATCTCGTGCTTTGTGACCAAGATAATTACATTTGTAGCATGCAATATTTTTTTCCATCAATGGAGAAAATGAATTATAATTTATGTTGACAAATCCATGATTATTTCCATATCTTCTATTTACACCATTCATGTTTCTTGCGTATGTGTTCCTTTCATTGATTATGCAATTAATTGCCTTATGTCCAAAATATTTGCAAGTATAAAAATGACCAAGAAATAAATTTTGATACCTTGGAGTAAATGGGCTTCTTTGTGATGTTGTTATCCACATTTTTGGTCATCGGGATGATGTCATGATAGTGTCATGATAATAGAAAATCAAACTCTTTATTAAGAACATTTTCATGAGAAAGGTTACACTTGTCAGTTTCCAGAAAAACATATTTTAAAGATAATTCGCAGGCTGCATATATACTCTCCTGCGAGAATCCTTCATTCCCATAGGCTGCATTCAGCTTGACTACGAACTTCTCGCACTCCACTCAAGGACAGGGTGAGAAAATGTTTCTAAAGGAGGAAAATGGATAAGTTATTGATCCTTCTAGAAGGAATCTTCTAGAAGGATGAGTTGGCTTTCAAATGGTTGGCAAAATACTGACTTTCCAGATATCTTGGGATCATTTTCTATCCAAGTAACTTAACTATCTTCTCCTATATATTGAGTAGATTGCTCATGGAAAGGGTTAACAAGAGAGATTAGAAGCAAGCTAGTAAGAGATTGATTGGAGAATTAGTGCAAGACTGTATGGAGGACTGATGCTACAACAATAAAGGACAATAGCAAAGTCATCTTATGTGGTTGATTTTCTTCATGCATGAGCAAGTGTGTGTGTCAAAGCCAGGAGCCATTGAAAGGAGACCTACAACATCAAGGCTCAGGTTGTAAGTTTCACTTTCAGTTAATTCAATACATGAATATGTCCCTTTCCCATAATGATGATGTCATCTTATTACATGATTCCTTGATCACATGTATAGACTAGATATTGAATATATTAATTTGCTTGTACTTCGATTGGTTTGTACTGTTGTGATTGGACAACACAAGATCATCGGAGAGGAGCGAGGAACAACAGATATTTAAGGAGAGCGTTCATAAGGTATGTCCACTATCCATTTCTCTTAGTCCATTCAATAGTCTAGATCTAGGGAAAGAGTAGTATTCTGTCTCGTTTTGTTCTAGATCCAGGTAGATCTAGGGAGATTGGTCTGTGTACGCACTCACGAATTTATCCATTAACAAAATTGGCGAATCCACTGGGGAACTTTCCCTTTTGTCTTTTTGTTTCTGGATTTTCTGTGGCCATTTTCTCTGGTTACCTTTTTCTCCTGATTTGTAAATCTCTGAGTCCTCAGGACACCCTGAGTGACCTTCCGGGTTCCAAAGTCATTTTGATTTTTGCTTGATTTTTCAAATTTTTCATTAGTTTTAGAGATTCCCGCACTGTGCCCATTAGCAGCCTGCGAGAACCCTGATAGTTCACACCTTGCGTATGTACTCCAGTGTGAAAAGTTCGCAGTCTGCACTTAACTGGCCTGCGAGAATTTTAGTTTCTCGCACTGTGTCCAAGGCTTGCCTGCGAGCAGATTTTGAAAATTTTTTGGAAGCAAATTATGACTTTTGCAATAGCTCAGTAAGGTTGATTTAAGTCTTTTTGACTCTTTGGATTACTGGCTTGCCTACTTTTGTTTTCTTTTGCTTGCTGGACTTGATCTAGGTTTTCTAGGCTTGTTCTTGCTTTGGTCACTTGACTTTCATCTCTTAGCCTTTATTGATATTCTTCTTCTCTTTGATTACTGGAGTTGAATGTGTTTTGTTGGTTAAGAATCAATGATTGATTGGAAGTTAAGATTTTAATGTTTCTCTTGTACTTGTTGGTCCAAAAGGACAATTTTCATTTGCATTGAGAAGCTCTTTTGGTTTGTTTTTTGTTTTTACTTTCATTGAAAGTATTGGATTGCATTGTTTGTTTGGATCTCCATATTTTGGTTTTCATTTCTCATTCACTTGAATTCTTCTTGGAAAGTGAACTGTATGTTTTCTTTCAAGATCTTTTTGTCTTTGAAACACCATTGAAAATAAAAATTGTAGAGTATTGGACTTTTGAAAAAGACATTTAGAAAGTATTCAATAATACATGATTGTTTGCATTCATTTCCAAAACGGAAATTGAGCATTGCATTTGCATTGTAATATTGAGATTGATTCAGAAATTATTCTCTCTCTTCCATAACTAGGATTCATCGAATGAAAAAGATTACAATTTCATCATATCCTTGCATTGATTGGGTCAGAGTCACACATCATTGAGTTTCACTTTCGTTGCCTCTGAGTATACAACAACCATTTAAAACATTGCGCAATATTAAAATTGATCTAGTAACTCTTTTATAGGGATCTTTTACACCAACATTTATCTTGGCTAGTGCTTTGGAGTAGGAAGAGAGACACACTCTCCAAAGCTCAAAAACACACAGTAGCATCTTGAGATAGGGAGTGTAAAATTCCATTGGCCGCATATTGTCCTGGGAAGCCCTTCTAACATAAGGGTCAAGCATTAGGTCGCATTGGTGTTGGAAGGGATACTAACCTGCTCTGTTGACATTAGTGTAGAGATTGCACGTATTATGGGGGTCACTCCAAGGTATACCCACAATTATGAGTGGAAGCCTTTGAGTTGATTTCGGGCTCGATACCCTGCCTTTGCATGTGGATCGGACTGACGACTTTTTCCCCAGGCAGTACTGTTGTTTGTGGTAACCTTAGTGGCCTTTCTCTCTAGGTTCTTACCCAAGGTGACTGTGGAGGGGAAAGTCTCCATGGTACCTGGAATCGACGTTGATCAAACTCACTCGGGCTCCTTGGAGGGTATACCCACGATTATGTGTGGGAGCTTGCACCAGGGCGTAAGTCTGTTAAGAAGGTCGTCAACGTAACTTTTCCACCTTAGCCCCGCCCCTTCTTGTCTCGTTGTTGCGACGTTGGATTTCATCACCGACTAGTGGCTTTGATATTAGAAGATATTGTTTGCTTGGTGATTATCTCTAGATTTTGTTTACTAGTGTATGTTGTTGTTTTCTCATAGTTGACCATAGAATTTTCGTCGGGGAGTTTGTTACTCACTTACAATTGCTCCCCCGCGACGTTCGCGTAGGATGCAAGGATTGTCTCCGAAACATCCGGAAGCTTCGCAACCTTTGCACACAACAACACCTGAGGGTACCCCTGAGGACTCTCCTCGTCCGGGTGAAATACCTCTTGTTACTCTACCACACGTGGACATAAGTGACGTCCCAGAAGTCTTTACACCACCTCCACAAGTACATACTACTAATCCTCTTGCAGAATTTCGAATTACCAATACTATAGAGGATTATCGCATTCGTCGTGGTGAACGACCTTCCAGACGATTTCATCTCTCTGGTGACGATCTTCCAGCTACTAAATCAATTGCTAGGCCTTCTCACGGTGTAGTAGGCCAAGATCCTTCTTGGTCCGATGATTTTTGATGAGTCTTGTTTGGTACTGAATCCCTTGTCTACGAAATCATCAACCCTCCTGAGTCTCCTAAACCAGAAACTACACCAGAGACTACAACTTATCGTTTTATTCTCCCTCCCGAGATGGCTCATCTTGCTATTACTTCGAGTGTCCAAACTACGATTCCGGCAACCACTCTTGCCCCTATTAATACCCAGTGAACTCCTGAGGCTACTCCAAATCTACCTCATGGATACCATGCGTTAAATCCTATGTTGAATGCTCCACATCCAACACCACCTCAAACTCCCGCTGGTTCTCCAGGTGGTCCTCAGCTTCCTGGGCATCCTATTCCCGGTTTCATCCCGGCACTCCCTCAGTTTCCTACTGGAAATACTAATATTGGTAACATTATTCTGACCATTGCACCTAATGTACAAATTCCTGTTCGTGGTCAGGGTAGTACCTTTCCTTTTCCCGGACATACTGCAACTATTGCACAACCTATAGTTGGTACACAACTTCCAGGTGGGACTATTCCTTTGGTAGGGGCACCGACCTCACCATTAGGACAAAATATACCTCCTGCTTTGGCCCGGTATTGGAATCAAATTATGCAAAACGTTCCTCCAAATGCTGGGGGGCAACCAGCTGTCCCTACTCTAGGCCAACCATATCCAGGGGTGACTAATCCTATCTGGGGTTCTGGTCAAATTACTCAACCCCAAACTCAAGGTCAAAATCCTTGGGGTTACTATCCTATTCTACCACCACAGGGCCAACCAGGATCTTCTCTCTGGGGGGAAACTGCATATGATCCCACTAGACTACCGACAGGGCTTCCACCCCAAAGTCACTAGTATCCGCAGGTGAATCGGAAATTGCCTTTTCTTGCTACCCTTGATTTGCCAGATTTGTCTAGGATTCTCAATGATCCTATTCGTCACTCTCCTCAATGGCCTGCTATTCCTGCGAAACTTCCATCGGAAATTCTGAAATTTGATGGGAAGGTAGGAGAGGACCCGAATAATCATATCATGACTTTCCATTTGTGGTGTTCGTCTAACTCATTGATGGACGACTCCATTAGATTACGTCTTTTTCAAAGAACTCTTACAGGTGCTGCAGCGAAGTGGTACATTGAATTACCACGAGGTTTCTTTTCCGATTTCAACACCCTTGCGATGGCTTTTCTGACACATTACCAGTTATCGATCCATTATGATACTGGAACTGAGATTTTAACCTCCTTTAAACAAAGCTCGGGCACTCATATATCTGATCATATTCATGAGTGGCGACGGAGGAGACGTCTCATCAAACTCGAACTTCCTGATCAGTTACTAGCATAATGGTTTACAAAATCCTTTGTAAACAAAATCAGTAAAGACATTGCTATGGGCGGTGTTGTTACAGAAGAGCAGGCTATTAGTCGAGCTCAGTATTTGGATCTCGTTTATTCGCAAACGGGAACCTTGTATGATTTGCTACCTGATTTACCTCGTCTTGATACTTCTACCTCTTTTGCACCTCCGGTTGCCTCGCATGCAGCCAATGGTGTGATTGGTTCTACTCATAGCCAATCACATTATATTTCCACCGTAACTCCAAAATCCAATTCTTCTAATGTACAAAGTGCTCCGTCTCCTGCTCCTCCCGCCGGTAAAACTTCTGAAGTAAACGTTGTTCAGTCCACTCCGGCCGGTAAGACTAAGTCCAGAAAAGGGAGAGGCAAGAATAAGGAGGGTAAAAACAACAATCCTAATGAACAAACCAAACCACCTCCTGTTGATGACCGGGATAAACGCAAGCCACGCTATCCTTACCTTATGTGTGGTGACGATCACTACACAAAGGATTGTCCGACACGCGTCGAGGTCACCAAATTCCTTCAAGGAACACCGAAACCTTCTACATCGGCTGTCTTGTCTCAACCCTTCCCATCTCAACATCAGGCTTCATTGGTCATCCATGACCAACCATCTACCTCTACACAATCCTATGTTTTGATGTGCACTGGTGATTCCACGAAGAATAATGTTGCACTTACCACTAGAGCTAAAGACTATACTCTTGCTAAAGAGAAGGTTGATGACTTACCTCCCGATTTGGTACAGCCCTCTCCACCAAATCCACCTACCAATGGTCCTCTTCATATCGAAAGACCAAATCTTGATACAGTTTTACGACCTCCCAAAGGTGTCATTAAGAAATCAGCATTCAATCCTCATGCTCGGGCAGCTCAGAACTATAGTATTGTTGAAGATCTAGCCCAAGCACCCTCAGCGATGTCTGCCCTCGAAGTCCTCCAGTCTTGTCCTGCACAGCGAAGGGCTCTGTTGAAAGCGATAGGTGGACTTGATCCTACGGATTCGAATTTGATAGTCTTTAACTTGGATGATCATATTCCAAGGTTACCCCCACAACTTGCATTTCAAATACAGGTTGTGGTCGCCGACAAGAGAATTTGTCGGACGGTTGTTGATGAAGGTGCCTCTATGTGCGTAATGTCTTTTTCTTGTTGGAAAGCCATCAGCTCTCCACCGTTAACGGAATCACAAAACACTTTGCGAGCCTTCAATGGCTCCGGTTTTAAGCCATATGGTGTTCTTCCGTCGTTTCCTGTTACTCTAGAAGGTAAGACCGTCTAGATAGAAGTGGAAGTTTTTGATACTCCTCTGGATTATAATCTTCTACTTGGACGAAGTTGGGTCGATTCTATGCGTGTTTTCGTGTCAACCCTTTTCTGTGTCCTACTTTTTCCTCACCAAGGCAAAGTGGTCACAGTTGATCAACTTGTTTTCTTTAATGCTGATACTCGCACGGGAAATGTGTCGTTCATAGCAAACACCCCACCAGGTTATGAGAATGTTGGCATCGGTCTTTTAAAAGACTCATCGTTAATGGGAGCTTTTCCCATACCACCACCACCCACTATTCCAAGCCCGTTAGTTGCATCTATTAACATGATCTCTACCATGCCTCGTGAACTTCCAGTGTCTCTCGACCCTTGGATAGTCCCTGCTCTTGGATATCATGTTCGTTTCGGCGACGTCATGCCGTTAAGTCCAGTTGAGTCCACTTACCAAGATATTCAATCGGCAAGCCATACTACTTCTTCTTGTGAGGAGTTGTCGCCTGATCCGTTCCACATTGTTTTTCCAACTGACGAGATGATCATGTCCGTCTTGGATGATAACCCTTGGGACGATGGACATCATCGTTCCATACTGTTTCTGGAACAACAGACTCTTTAGAACTACCAACGGATTTCAACTCCGTCAACCGTTGTTGTTATTACGACTGTTCCTGGAGCTACACGAGATGTGTTTGCAGAAGGGAACCTTAGTAACATTTCACCCACGATACCCATAGATATTTCAGTGAAACCTGGAATCATCGAGAACGTTCATATTGGAGCTTCGTGCTCTCCCAACGAAATTGTCATTTATACTTCCTTGTTTAAAGAATTTCGTGACATTTTTGCTTGGACTTACGAAGAGATGTCGGGTATTGACCCTTCTATTGTGGTCCACGAAATTAATACATACCCTGGAGTCAAGCCAGTTCGTCAACGCCTCTGTCCTGTCCATCCACGTAAAGCAGCAGCCATTAAACTTGAAGTTGAAAAACTCCTTAAAGTTGGTTTTATTTATCCTGTGGCATTGACAGAGTGGGTGTCTAATCCAATACCGATTGATAAAAAGGGTGGTAGTATACGCATTTGTGTTGATTATCGGGATATCAACAAAGCTTGTCCAAAGGACAATTTTCCAACCCCTTTTGTTGACCAAATAGTCGATGACTGTGCTGGTAGTGAAATCTTTTCCCTCATGGATGGATTTCCCGGCTATAATCAAATCAATATAGCTCCCGAGGACCAACATAAAACGACTTTTATTTGTCCTTGGGGTACTTTTTCCTACAGGAAACTCCCTTTCGGTCTGAAGAACGCAGGTGCTACGTTCCAACGTGCTATGTCTTACGCATTTCACGATATCAAGCATATTGTTCAACCCTATCTGGACGATTTTCCGGCTCACTCTTTACGTCGGGTCGATCACCCCAATCATCTCCGAGCGATCTTCGTTCGTTGTCGATTCTATCGCATTCACCTAAACCCTCATAAATGTGTTTTTTGCGTAGAATCTGGCCGTCTCCTTGGTTTCATTGTTTCACGCCATGGGATCCGGGTTGATCCTATCAAGGTCGAGGCAATTCTTAATCTACCTCCTCCTTCTTCTTTACACCAGTTACAAAGTTTGCAGGGGAAAGCAAACTTTCTTCGTCGGTTCATCCCAAACTACGTCGAGATTACTCGAGGTTTCACACGTCTTTTAAAGAAAGACTCCGAGTTTGTATGGGATAAGGTTGCCAACAATGCCTTTGAAGCTTTAAAACTGTCCCTCACAAAATCTCCTCTTCTTTTCCCTCCGGATTATAGTCGAGATTACTTTCTTTATCTAGTTGCATCTGAGTATACCATTGGTATGGTCCTCGTTCAGGAGGATGATCACCACGATGAACATGTTCTTTATTACTTGAGTAGAAATTTATCATCCACAGAAGTCAAGTATCAACATGTTGAGAAGCTAGCCTTGGCTGCCGTTCAAGCAGTCCAACGTTTTTGTCACTATATTCTCTCTAGGAAGACTATCGCGATTTCACACTGTAACCCCATGAAACATATATTGACACGTCAATTGCTGGGGGGCAAGTACTCCAAGTGGATTTTTATTCTCCAGGAGTTCGATTTGGAATTCGATCGTGCCACATCGAAGAAATCTCTAGTTTTCACTGAGTTAATTTGTGATTTTCCTCACACTGCAACGGAAAAAGTAGCAGTTGATTCGTTGCCTAACGAGTCACTTTTCCTTATTAGTACCGACGATATTTGGTACGGAGATATCATTCTATATCTCCAAACTCAAAATTTCTGGCCCTCCTTGTCCAGTAATGAACGACGTCGTGTTTGTTATCAAGAACGTCATTATATCATCCTCGGTGATACTCTTTATCGTCGAGGCATTGACTCTGTCTTCCGCCATTGTTTGACTTTTGAAGAGGCCGAGAGGGTTTTGAATGATTTCCATTCTGGAGCATGTGGTGGTCATATGCCTGGGTATGCTACTGCCAAGAAAATATTACGTGCAGGTTATTTTTGGCCTTCCTTCTTTCATGACTGCATTATTGTTGTTTAGAAGTGTCATGCCTGCCAGACCTATAATCCAAAGATTCGGTCGCATCCCACTCCACTTCATCCTGTAGTCTCCGTAGGTCCATTCGCTAAATGGGGCATTGACTTCATGACATGTCACCCTCACTCGGCTGGGGGGCATGGTTATATTATCGTAGCTGTTGACTATTTTACTAAGTGGGCCGAGGCGATGCCGACATTTGATAATACTGGGAAGACTGCAGCATTGTTCCTTTTCAACCATGTCATTACTCGTTTTGGTGTTCCTCAGGCTATCGTTACCGATCACGGTAGTCATTTTAGAAATAACATGATGTCTGAACTTACGGAGAGGTTGGGCCTTCGTCATGATAGTTCAACGCCCTATTATCCACATGCTAATAGCCAGGTCGAAGCCATCAATAAGGTTCTCGTCACTATGATTCGATGGATGATAGGAATCCATAAAACCAGTTGGCACACAATGTTATTTTTGGCATTGTGGGCGTATCGGACATCTGTTAAGTCTGCCACAGGATTTACTCCTTTTCGATTAGTTTATGGCATGGAAGCCATTCTGCCAATAGAATGTGAGATTTCATCTTTGAAACTAGCTGTAGAACTTTTACCAAATACTTCTGTCGAAGACGAACGTCTATTGTATCTAATGCGACTAGACGAGACTCGCCGTGATGCTACTCTTGTTTTAGAAGCCCAGAAGAAACGTGTTAAGGCACAGTATGACAAGCATGTCAAACCTTGTGTCTTCTCTAAAGGAGATCTTGTTCTTTTGTATGAACAAGATAAATATGTCTTAGGAGCTGGGAAATTCGAACCAATGTGGCGTGGGCCTTACATTGTTAGCAAAGTTTTGGAAAAGGGGGCATATGAGCTAGTAGATTATGATGGGGTACCTTTGAGTGAACCCAGAAATGGGTTATACTTAAAGAAGTACTATGCATGAGTCATTTGTGCATGAAGTACTTGTATTTTTATGTATCATACTGAGTGTGTGTGATTACTTTTAACTTTGAGTTTGACGTTATTTGGTCTCTACCCTTATGATTACATTGTGTTTGATTGCCAGATGTCGGAGTATTCGCTACCTTATATTGGCTTCGCCGACGGTGCTATCCGTAGTACTCGGAACTTAGCTTCCTCTGCTTGGGCTATCTATGCCCCAACAAACGAGCTTATATCCTTACGAGGTGTATGTCTTGGGCGGGAAACCAACAACATCGCAGAGTATAGTGCCGTGATTGAGTTATTGGTTGATGCTATCTCTCTTGGAATTCGCCGTTTGGTTGTGCGACTTGACTCACAGCTAGTGGTGCTACAGCTAAGTAATGTCTATTCTATTCGAAGTCCTACATTATTAAGAGTATATTTGCGAATTCGCCTCTTGGAAAGACATTTTGATCATATAGAATATCAACACATTCCGAAAAGTCTTAATACATTGACAGATGCATTAGCTAATTATGTATTGGACAGGCATTTAAATCACTTATGAATCAAACACGTTAAAATGCACACACATGTAAAGTAAGCCGGTAGGAACCATGTATATATATATAACAATCAAAGTTTGTTTTTACAAAATGAGTCCGAAGACCAAAATATCAAAAATGGAAGTTCATAGCTTCTACATAACGATATCATGACATCAATGATGTTCACGATAGCATGCTAAAGTCCTGGCTACTCTGTGGAGCAAACAACCCATAGAGGAAGAAACTCCCACGGTATGACGTTGATCACGTCGTGAGATCTCCTCCAGAGGCATATCTGGAACATCATGCATCAAGCCCTCTAAGTTTTTCTCCACAGTAAGGTAGTCCTCTGCATACTGAGGGACTGGAACTACTGCTTCTCCTCGCCGCTGAACAGGAGAGCTACCAGCCGATCTGTAGGCCCCAACATCTGTGTTATCAATACAATATTGGTGTTAGTCTTCAACTAAAATTATAAAACTAAAAACATTTAATATGATGAAAATACAAAAACATCTTAAAAGTTAAAAAGTTGGTGTACTTCTTACCAATATTTCCCCACTGTGCATCTTCATGGAGGGAAAGATCAGGATCACCTCGAAAGTCCAAGCCAGCATATGCATAGTCCTCAATCATCAAAACCTGGCCCTAGAGCCAGTCGAAGAAACGATCGTCATATCCGACGATGGGTCCTGTCACGTGCCTAGCCATGAGCTGGCACCAATGTAGCATCCGTGGATCCCTGGGACCCGGAAAATGCCAATCTGCCTGAAGTCTGTACACTGGGACTCTCTCACAAAAGAAGGATACTAACAATGATCCATAACCAAATTTCTTGAGATCTCCATGCCTTCTTTTTGTCAATTGTTTCTTGAGATTGCGTAGCACTGCTTCCGCCCAATTGAAAACCCGGGGCTCAAGACACTCAAGGGCATATTGAAAGTATCTCTGTAGAGACATATGTGGGGCAACACTGCCTTCCATCCGAGCTATAGTAAACATAATAGTATGGAGAGTGATATCTGTCACTCCCCAGATGGCCACCTTTCCCCTTTGTCTTTCCGCCTCCGGCACGCAATACTCTCGGCAGTATTCACTCATTTTCATGCCGCCTCTACGGTTACCAGATAAACTGACGTGAGAACCCCGTCTTGACAAACCAGTCAAGAAATAGATATCATCAATATCAATCATCAAATTATGGGCACCCACATTAAAGACCTACTGATCCGGATCCCACATCCGAACCAAATGTTCCAACAGACAAACTTGGGCTCTCATGCCCGGTATCTGGAAATACTTTAGGAGTCCACAATTTCTTAGAGCGGCAATAGTCTGGGGGTGATTTTCGGTAGCGGTATTATCTTCTTCATGCTCACGTTCCCTCCACTCAAGCACCATGGTGTGACTATTAACCTGCATGGAGATCATAGAAAGATAATTAGTAATCTTAAAATGTGAGAAAATTGGTTTTTATTGATCAAAACATTACATAAAAATTTGATTCTGCGCTCTTCACAGGTGGGGTATAATGTACAGTGCGGATTTCCCGCACCCTACCTTAAGCTCGCCTGTGGGAATAAAGGTTTCTCACAGGCCCCGTATGGGTAGCCTGCGAGAATCCTTTCATGCGCATAGGGCTTCAAAACTTGGCCAAAAACTTCAATTTTAACCAATGAAATCATAAAATAAAACCATGGAAAGATGAAGAATTGAGCACTTACCAATTTGATCCAGACGGTTTGAGAAATGATGCCCCGAAGCTCCCAGAACTTGACGGTGAAGATTGGAGGTAAAATGGGAATTTTTGCACTACAACGGTAAATGGGTAAAACATATGGTGAAAATTAAATGGTAATTTTGTTTTATTTACTTTTTACTATAGTTAAAGTGGGATTTTCTCTCTTTATTCACTATTTTAGTCTAGTTACTAATATGAAAGTGAGTAAAATGACTTGCAGGCACTTAACGAGACGATTATGGACCAAAAAACTTTTGAAGAGTGGTGTGTTTATTTGGTTTTCTATGGTTTTGATCTAAAAACCTCAAGTGCCTTTTATCCGTTCTAGCACTTGTGAAAAACTTAGAATGTGATCGAGCATTGTTTTATCTCTTTTCCAGGCTCGATGTGGTTACACGAAAAAGGAACCCCCCTGGAGTTGACTTTAAGCCCTTTTAACGACTCCCTAAACATGAAAAGATTGCCGAGCGACCTTTCTATTTTCACGCTCGTTAAAGTATTTGAACTTACGCATCCTCCGAGCGATAGTTTAGCCCTTTTTCGGTCTCGTTGGACTATTGTACGAAAAAGGCACTAAGAGAGTTCTCTTTTAAGTGTTTTTCCAAACTCTATAATCCTGAAAAACCTTCGAGTTTTCTATCTCTGGACTTGTTAAACAAACATTGACAGACCCGTGTTGGGACCGAACCACTCCTTCTTAGGGTTCGTTAAAAATACTCCGAGGGACTCGTCCGAAGGATGAGCTTATATCAACAAGCATATGTGATCCTCTTCAAGCTTGTGTAAAAATAAAGAGGTACTTGCCAGAAATGGTGGGGGA
>ML787729.1:150031-162502 GCA_009831015.1 Picea engelmannii
TAGGGTTCGTTAAAAATACTCCGAGGGACTCGTCCGAAGGATGAGCTTATATCAACAAGCATATGTGATCCTCTTCAAGCTTGTGTAAAAATAAAGAGGTACTTGCCAGAAATGGTGGGGGAAAAATTTGGGAAAGGGATATGCTTCGTTTTGAGTTAATTGGCAGTAAGTGTCACTCTTGAACATGACACCCCATATTCATCATCCGAAGTTGGTTTGGGAAATCCATTTGCCTCTCAATCGATTTGATTACAAGGTCTTTCCATGTGTCATTTTTTGGAGTCAATGCTGCCAAATCATTGGTCGTGTCGTCCATATGTTCAAGAGCTGTCCTTTTGAAACCTCTATTGAGTCGGCCATCTGCAGTTATCCTTTCATTTTGTGTCGGCCTTCCCTGTGTCAAAAGTCTGGTTGTTACATGCTCTGTTTCACCATCAAACTCTGTTACTGATTTCGTGTCACTTATGGGGGATACATCAAGGCCCTCCTGTGACCAGTTTTGTTCTATCGATTTCAGCATATTATCCGGAGTCAAAACTTAGAAATCATTTAGTACCTTGAAGCTTTCATGCCTCAATGGCAAGTTTCTCGCTTTCGACAGTGGGTTTACATCAGTGACCTCTGATCGAAAGATTTTGTCAGGTGTTCAACATCAACTCATTTATTCACAGTCGATGGATTGTACTATAGTACCTTGGGAGTCATTGACATTAATGGTGATTTCTCTCGCACTTGTTAACAGTATACCTCAATGACCGGTAATCAAGTGGTTTCTACCATGTTCGACTTCGACACATGTAATCACATGGTCAGATTCGTACTTTGGGTGATAGGTTTGAAGACCCTGGATCTTGTCTTTACATCCAGGTTGCGATGGAGTATGTATAGTTTGCGACACATAGATCTACTATGTATGGTTCATGGCTATGTCGTCTTGATTGCACAATTGTCGCACAGATCCACAGTGTATTCAGGTGGCTGTGTTATATTATGACTACATGGATCCACAGTGTATGATTGGTGGACATGCCCTTTGTTTTTGATGTCATCAGTCTATGATCTGAGTATGGGAATGCCTACCTCAGAATTAATATATTTGATCTTTTGCTGATGCTTGATTGTTTGCAGGGCTCCGATTAGATGTGCTTTTGGTTCTTGACACACACATGCAGCTTACAAAGTCTATCAACTGTCACTGGTTCCACTCTCAGACTTTGGGGGGCATTCTGTTATCCACATTTTTGGTCATCAGTATGATGTCATGATAGTGTCATGATAATAGAAAATCAAAATCTTTATTAAGAACATTTTCATGAGAAAGGTTACACTTGTCAGTTTCCAGAAAAACATATTTTAAAGATAATTCGCAGGCTGCATATATACTCTCCTGCGAGAATCCTTCATTCCCGCAGGCTGCATTCAGCTTGACTATGAACTTCTCACACTGCACTCAAGGACAGGGTGCGAACATCTTTCTAAAGGAGGAAAATGGATAAGTTCTCGATCCTTCTAGAAGGAATCTTCTAGAAGGATGAGTTGGCTTTCGAATGGTTGGCAAAATTCTGACTTTCCAGATATCTTGGGATCATTTTCCATCCAAGTAACTTAACTATCTTCTCCTATATATTGAGGAGATATCTCATGGAAAGGGTTAACAAGAGAGATTAGAAGCAAGCTAGTAAGAGATTGATTGGAGAATTAGTGCAAGACTGTATGGAGGACTGATGCTACAACAGTAAAGGACAATAACAAAGTCATCTTATGTGGTTGATTTTCTTCATGCATGAGCAAGTGTGTGTGTCAAAGCCATGAGCCATTGAAAGGAGACCTACAACATCAAGGCTCAGGTTGTAAGTTTCACTTTCAGTTAATTCAATACATGAATATGTCCCTTTCCCATAATGATGATGTCATCTTATTACATGATTCCTTGATCACATGTATAGACTAGATATTGAATATATTAATTTTCTTGTACTTCGATTGGTTTGTACTGTTGTGATTGGACGACACAAGAGCATCGGAGAGGAGCGAGGAACAACAGATATTTAAGGAGAGTGTTCATAAGGTATGTCCACTATCCATTTCTCTTAGTCCATTCAATAGTCTAGATCTAGGGAAAGAGTAGTATTCTATCTCGTTTTGTTCTAGATCTAGGTGGATCTAGGGAGATTGGTCTGTGTCTGCACTCACGAATTTATCCATTAACAGATGTAGTCCATCTGGGTTCATGATCTATTCTTCTATAGTTTCCTTCATACTGATTGGAGTTTCTTTGATTCCTGAAGGTAGGAGGTCTTCTTGGATATTCATCTCTTTTGTAATCATTCCTTCTTTCAGGTATCCTAGTCCACTTCTCATCAACTATCTGTGTAGCTCTTTCTTCAACCTTCTTGTTGGTATTTTCATATTCTTTGTATGAAGTTTCACCCATGCATTCAAGATGTGTTAAGTCTTTTGGCACTTGAGAGTTTCTTAAGCTCTTCCTCAATGAGACAACTTCTTGTTCATGTTTCTCACAATCTTCTTCTTTCTTCATCATTTGGACATTCCTTACTTCTCCTATTCTTCTTTCTTCTTCGAGTAGAGTTTTCAAGGAAATGGTTTCTTCTCTTAGTTTCTCAAAGTATTATAATTGTTTCTTCAATATTACAACTGTCTTTTCACAACTATCCAATTCACTTCTTAGTTTTCTTTGCGTGTCTTTAAGCTTGCTATTTTCAATATCAACATGCTTCAATTTTTAAGATTCTCATCTTCTTGTTGAATAATTTTTTCTTCATGATTTTCTTCTTCTTCATTAGAATTTTCTTCTTCAGTGTCATTTATTTCAATCCTTGGATGAGGACATTCAAATTCAACATAACCTACTCCTTTACAATTAAAGAAAAATAACTTACCTCTATTTTCTTCTTTGAAATCTGAGATGTTGTAATTTTCTTCAACTTCTTCTTCTTATTCTTCTTCTGCATCTTTCCTTACATAAAGGTCTTGTACCTTGTCCCAAATATCTTTTGATGATGCACATGATCCCACCTTGGATTTCACTGAATCTGTCAATCCATCCAAGATGGTATCTATTGCCAATTTGTTGTTCCTTTTTTCTTCCTTCTAAGCTGCAGTCTTTGGTTTCTTCAAAGCATTGTATCCTCAAGAAAATGAGAACCAAACATCTACCCCAAGAGATTTCAAGTAAGTTTCCATTCTATTACTCTAGTATTCAAAATTTCTTCCATCAAATGGTGGAATCCCATTTGGAATTTTGTCTTCCATTTCTTCTTAGGATCTTTCTTCCAGTGGTTAAACTGTACTAAAGGTAACCCACTCTAATACCAATTGTTGATACTGAGAGGTGGGTGAATTAGTATCAAGTACAATTTAAAACCTTTTTCAACTTATACTTAAACCATTCAACTATATCCAATGAGAAATGAGCAATAGTATAAGAGTTACACCAATACACCATAATACACCATGCATAATATATGAGAAACAATCAATAGTTATTGTTCAAGGGAAGTAATGACTTCCAAAGGTAGTTACAGCTTCCAAATGTAAAGGGAGGGATAAACCTCCAAGAGGAAGATACAACCATCCAATATCGAGAGAGATTTTAACTCTCCATCCTTGCCCCTTCCTTCCACCCAAGAATATATGAGAGATAATAAAAATTTACATTAAATCATCACCATCAACCAATCATTACATAGAACTTGATAATGCTTCTTGAGACTTCTTCAATTTATGCAATTCTTCAATTCTTGGAGTACTCTGATCCTGTAGATAATATTACTCAATGTATTCTCTGAAACCCCTCCAAATTTCACTCCTTTAATCCTCCCCAAAAAGAGGTTATAGAAATAATGGTAGACTTTATTCAATTCTGGTCTATTCAGGAGAGTGAAATTGCACAGAATGCCCCACACTCAATAATTAACATATGATTCTAAAACGCACGCATAAGATACTAAAGTCCGTACTCTTTCCAATGAAATTTTTCCCACTTCATTTGGATTCTCGATGAAGAAGTTATGACTGTTTTACCTGGAACACCTATTTATTGATTAGCTTCAGGACTGGTCACAAACCCTATCTTCCACAGAGTGTATCTTCATAATTATAGCGAATCAAGAGATGAAATTTTTACCATAGGTACCTTGATATGTCTTCTCAATACCATAGCGATTTCACCATATGAAGCATTCTAGAAAAAAAAAGTTATAGCAAAAATGGTAAGATGACCTAAAAATAACATACCTTAGAACACATCACCAAAATACTTCATCCTCCCTTGAAATCTGGCCTTCTTTACTTCTTATTTCCTCTGAAATTCGACTTGTATCAAATGAATGTATAATGACGCTTATTTATACCATTTATGTCACTTTATTTTAACATTAGGGCCGAACTGACACTTTCTTATTTTGTAATTCTTTTCTTTAATTATCTTCAGGGCCTACATGTAATTCCTTCATCAATTCACTTTGTCATCTTCAAAAATTCATTTCTCCTCAACCATGAGGATCCATGTGACATGCACATAGCACCGAAAAAAACATGATGTATACTATCCATCCATGGGTGTTGTATCTGCATGTGCATTTTCCTTCATGTCCAAACACCTTCATCAATCATGCGGTCCAAAACCCATGACTAGGGTTGACATCAATGAAAACAACCAATCTTCCAACATGATATGGGAATATGCATATAAATTGTATTGATTTTGATATATATGGGTTTGTTTTCCAAGGAAATCATCATGAAAAACCATCCGAGTAATTCCCCATGATCCATGGAAGAGAAATGGAGTATCATCGACCCTGATTATGGAGCCTCACCCCATCATGATCAAAAGGGTCAAACCAGTGACCTCCAAAAATGATCATTGGGTTAGATATCTCACATCAATCTCAAGACCGCTTGAACTAACCCTCGAGGATAGTTTTGATATAGATGGTTAATTTAATGGAATATTCATTATCTCTCCTCCCCTCTACCCTACACTATATTTAAATACACCATAATGGATTCCTTAGGTGATATATCCTTCCTTTTAAAGGTTGAATATGTTTTCATCCTAGACTACAACACCCTTTGTTTGACACATTTGCAAAACCTAAGTCCAAAATTGAGACAAAAAATACTTATATTGTTTGGACCCCAATTGATGCATAATGGGGGGAATGTGGTGGTATCAGGTGAAGGTAAACTTTAAACATTGGTTTGATGTGCATATCCATGCCTTAAGATGTCTATAATGTGTGTATTTAGAATAGGTGATGGAGATATTCAAGTTAACTTAATGTACCTATTTGATTATGAACATGACATGCATGAAATGTTCTAGAATGATTTTTGGTAATCCTATAAGAATGAATAAAAATGTTGTTGGAGAATCCACATTTTTGATGGTCATTGATTGGAATGTTGTGAATCTATTGAATTTATAGTCATTTTAGTATGAGATCATTATTGTGGTAAATTTCTAGTTTAAAGGGGCCCCATAGACGATTGATTAGTTAGATTCCAATGTAGATCGAGATGTTGTTGTAGAAATAGGGATTTATGCCTAAACTATGAAATATGGAAGCATATGAAACTTACATGGGAGGGTATCTAAAGGAGGACATGAAGATAGAGATGATGTGTCGAGAAACACGTGGTTTAATTGATGGAAGAAATATAAAACATACCAAGTGGCCATGATGAATGTGTTTAGAGAAGCATAATAATGATTGAAGTGTAGTGGAAGGAGTAGATGATAAAGATATACTCCCAGAAAGAATCCTTTTTACAAAATTACAACAATGAGGTGCATCTAGAATGGTATATTTGGTTAGCTCCACAGTTTGTGAGAAAGATCATGTAATAGAACATATCAAAAAGAAGGTTTTCCTAAAGTAACTCAAAGAAACTTCATCAAAATATATTTGGAGGAGCATTAATGATGGAGGAGAAACAAATTCATAGAAGAAGAGTGAGGAGGTATTGTATGATCCATTCAAATACAAATATGATGAGATTGAATTATTTAGTAATAGTGAAAGGTCAAATAAACACCTTACTAATAATATCAATGATGTATGGATTACTTATGCACTTCTTATTTCCCCCAGTGGAGGTGAATACTATCACATATATAGACATTGATATTTAATAGACTACTAATATTAATAACAAAAACATTCTTGAGAATTGAATATTCTCAATCCATTTTCCAAAAAGAGTTTTGGAATCATAATAGCGAATAAATGAATTGTTGAAAGATAAATAATAGCATCAATATTGTGTCATGGATCTTAATTAATTCTACCTTAACCATATAACTATCTTACAAAGAGACCCAATGTTGATGACATCTTTCACAATCTATGGAAACCCATGGAATCATAAATTAATGATGATAGAAACTTGCATGATCCATGGAAACCCATAGAATTGACAATAACTTTAATTCTTCCTTGGATAGATCCATAGCCTTCACTATTTGAACCAATTCAATTCCAATCCTTCCATAGCAAAGGAATCAACAAAAAAAATGGATGTACAAAAATCCTTTGATTGACCCAGTAGTCCCAAACAAACATAAAATATGTTACTTCTTTTAATGCTAATAAGAAAACCAATTGAAATAATAGGGTGTGTGTATAAACATTACCTTTAGAAAAACCCTTAATCTTGAATAGTAGAAAGGACAATAAAAAGGATTATGGTTAGGAAAAAAGGTTTATAAACATAAGAAAGAGGTATCAAAATTTGGTCAAAATTGAAAATCATCCTATCCCCCAACTAAAACTATTGCAAACCCTCATGGAAAACTCATGTTTTTAAAGCATATTGTTGGAGTAGGACATTTTGGGTATGTTTTGGGAATCATGAAAGAGTGGATTGTGTGACAAATAAACAAATGAGTAGTGTGGATGGAAGATAGTTAGTGGATTTTAAGAAGTCAACGCACAAAAGGCGAAAATTAGTTAGGAGCTTTAGGACATTTTTTCCACATTGTAGCGAGCTAAGCCCAAATGTATATGTATAAATATGTTTGAATTTTGGGTAGAAAGTGACAAGCAGGTGATGAAACAATGAGATGAATATGATTTGATTCGAATATTAGTCAAGAGGCATGTGTGCACTGCAACATAGCATGACTTGGGTAGGTCTGGGTTTTTACTGAAGATCATTATATGAGCATAGTGCACACCAGTTGTAAGGAAGAGTATGCATGAATAATATAAGAGTCCAGTTGTTGTGGATGTAGCCTAGCTGGGGTGAACAATGTTAAATCCTTTTGTTATGATATGTATGATGTTATAATGTTTTCACTATGATGATTATTGTGCACATAGAATAGATGCTTAATGGTTAACCTGAATATGTATTTTATGGTCACGTGCATATGTTGAATGGTTAAGTAGGATGATTATGTCAGATGTTGTGGTAATTTTATGTTTTTTCACACATAATATATGACTGAATGTTAAGTAAACAATAAGGATGAATGCCTCAAATTCTGCCATGATTACGGAAGCATGGTTCCTATAGTCCACATAAGTACCTCAGGTGAGACTTCACCTACTTGTGCGTGATTCCGAAAGCGATGGTATCTTGGAATTTATTGGTGGATTAATGTTTAACCCCAGGTCTACCCACCATGTGCCAACAAATAGTTCTGTTGATGAGACCAAGATTTGTGAATGAGGGGAATGTGGAGGCCTACTATGGAGGATATCAGAAAATGGTTGAACACTAAGGTGATTGAGTTTTCAATAGATCAAAATATGAATCTGAGGATAAACGTAGAAGTGTGGTTACAAAGATATGTGTTTACAAATTTGCATGAATTTTTTTTCCGTTGACTTCCCAAATATTTTGTTTGAGTCGATCCATAGATCTATTGAGTAGATCAAAAGATATCGAACTTTTGTTCCAAGTAATTGGACTCGTGATTTAAATAAACAAGTTAATGCAGTAAGAAATCAAAAATCACTCACAATTGATTATTGGTTGGACAATGTGCTGAGAGGTTACATTATTGAATTTTCCATATATTGTGCTCAGTCATATAGTGTTGTTGCGAGGGAATTGTTTAAAGGACCATGGGGAAGATACATGAATTCATTATCTACTTAGATTAAGATGTTATTGTATGAAAAGGAAGTCATGAAGATGGAGTCTAATTTCTAAGTTCCTTCATGCACATAGGGGAACTAGGGGATAACTATGGAATGATATGAGCTTAAAGAGGGATGAAAAGAATTAAAGAGGAATGGATAGGCTGAGGATGTTGAGAGAAGAAGAGTGTGTGATGAATGAAGAGATCAGAGTATTGCATTCTGGAAAGAGATTTAGATCGAGTAAGAAGAGGACAATGGATGAGAGATAATGGAAACACAATGATAATGAGGAAAGAGACACTTGTGTATTATTCTTGATTGAAGGAAGTCTATGCATAGAAGAGGAAAATATTCATCAACTTAGTCTAGTAGAAGAGGATCCCACTCAGATCAAACTCTACATCAAACCCATGACCTCATGTGCATTGCTAAGAACTGAGGTAAGATCAAAATTTTTGTCAATTGTAGTTAGTGAAGGAAGTAAAGATAATAGTAGAAGTAATGATAGTAGCATAAGCAATATGTCAAGTCAGAACCAGTTAGTGTTCTTAGGAAAGAATACTGCCTAGAATATGATGGCATGTGTATATCCCACCTTAAGGATTCCTCTCTTTCAAGGGGTTGGTTTAGAAGATCCAAAGAAACATTTTTTTATTCGTGAAATGATATGGACTATGGAGAACATCCATGATGATGTGAATATTTCACAATTGGAAACAAACTTCAAATATCGTACACTATTATCACACTATATATTACATGAAATATCAGAATACTACACCTGTGGGTCAAACAAGAACATTGGCAAAGGTGAGACAAGACTTGTTGAAATAATTCCAGAAGCATAAGTCTTAGTTGTAGTGTATTATATAGTTTAAGGAGATTAAGAAGATAATAAATGAATTAGTGTGGGACTATGATCAAACTTTCAATATACTGAAGGATCGAATGACATTCGAGATTCTAGATGGAAAACATAGGGAGTGGTTTATTGCAGGATTGTTTCTGCATATATGCTACCCTTTGATGCAACATAATTTTGTGACGCAGTTAGAAGCTATGGAAATATGTATGAAATTAAAAGTATCCCCTATAGGAGAAAATAATTTAGGGATGGCTCAATTTCATTCACAACTGGCTACACTAACTATTCAGTAACTACAAGAAATTACGAAAGGAAAAGAAAAGTGTGAGGGAGTCGTGTGTATCACTTGCAGGATAGAGGCTCATCATAAGGATGAATGCCCAACTTTTTAGTAGTATTTGAATATGGCATATTCGACCCCATTAGTGATATGGTGCGAAATTTGTAAGATGGTGGGTCACCACCCTCATAATTTATCATTGATGCAAAAGTACCAGAGTACTGCAAGAAATCTATTTTATTACTTTTAAAAGCCTATTAGACATAAAGAGAAGGATTTTCATGCATTTGAATTAATGAGAGAGTGCACTGTAGACACATATAGATTCCAAGGTGAAGAGTTGTGAGGAGGAGATCCAAAGTATAATACTCCCAAAGGATATAAACAAGGAGGATGAGGTGGTTTTAGAGGCTACAAAAGAGGAGGCTTTGGTAGAAGGAGAGGACCTATTATATGTTATAACTTTAATCATCCTAGATGCTTGACACAAGATTGTCCAAACCCCTACATGATGTGTACTTATTGGAGAGCGCTAGACCATGAAATAGCAGATTGTCCATAGTTGATCAAAAAATGGAAAGGAAAGAGGAACACAAATGTAAAAATGATAGCAACTAAGGAACACGATGAATAACCTAAGATATCAATAGTTATACATGGAGGAATGAGAACCGAAGTGGATGCAATAGATCAAGGGAATAGAATCCACTAGTGGGTAAGGAAAACATTCGAGCCTCTTCCATTTTTTGATCCAATAAAGAGAAAGAGACCTACCAACAATCAAGAAAATAAGTGGTTGGAGAATAATGTATATCTTCAAATTATTCCACAACACCTTTTTATGACAGATGACCAATGTATGATCTGCCACTAGTTTACGACCCTTCAGAAAGGCGAGTTGACAAGGTAAGCACTTTCAATAGTTTTTTGAATTTTTTTTTAGAGATAACGAAATATGAGTCTTCTTTGAGTATGTTGCATGAAATGATTGATCATTACACCCAAGAGAAAGAGATACATGTCACACATAGAGTAGTGAATCAGGTGCATCAAAAGAAGATAACAAATAGGGAATTTCGAGTCAATGTGTAGATAGGGAACTATGACATGGATAATATTATTCTGGATTTAGGTTATGATGTGAATGCCATCCCAAGGAAAACTTGGGAGATGATGGGCTAGTCGAAGCTGATTTGGTATCATATCCAGTTGATATTAGTGAACTATCATAATATTGTTCTAGTTGGAAGGTTGATAGGGGTAAGTGTTAATATTGATGGAGTGCGTAGTGTAGAATACTTTGAAGTGATCGAAATAGTAGATGATAGTACACCTTATCCAACACTATTGGGACTTGATTAGACATTTGATAATCATACTGTCATTGATCTAAATAAAATAAAAGTTGGTGCTTCGTTGAATGTAATTCTTGACATATAAGAAAATCATTCCATGGCTTTCTCCCACATTGGGTTTCCACATAAATATTGGTGTACTATGCATTGTGTGGATGTGTTTATTATTGTTTATTATGCACTGATGGATGTTAACGTTTATAATACAATAATATGTTGATGATGAACATATGAACATGTTTGAATAAGTTAAAGGAATATACATTGTGGTTTAAAGAATTAATAAGTGGTATAAATTGTTCATTGTTGATTCACACCCCTCCCCCCCTCCCTCTTAGTAATCCAACATAAAATCCTTAGTTAGCATGAAAACTAAAAATAAACTCATTCTTAGTTACAAAATACTTATTCAATTCTTGTGACTAGGCACCTACTTTATGGGATAGAGTAGAATTGTTTATACAATAGGATAGATAAGGGATATCTAAAAATTTAAAGGAATTGAGGCCCTCTCCATTTGATAATATTGTCATGAATATAAATTGGTAATTATTTCTAGATTTTATCTTATTGATTGTTAGGAAAGGCCATAATTAGAGAATCATCAAAAAATGATATCGAGAGGGTTGGGAACTATGGTTGGAGGTGATAAAAATAATTCATTTATTTATTTATGTAGTAGATTTGAATGTTAAAAATTGAAAATGTAGAATTAGGGAGTAGTGGATTCAAGCATATTGGGGTATAGACACCAAAAGTATACCAACCAAAGGAAAGAATCCTTTATCTTAGGAAAGCTCTCCAAAAGAGTGGACAAAGCTAACAACATATTTGTTGGTTGTCTCTGGTTTGTGCATGGGTTGTAAGACCCAAGGTTTGGTTCAACTATGACCTACAAACCCTGAAGACACTAGCCCTTTTGACATCACCTACTTACGTAGATGAAGTCTTACCGAAGGTATCTATTGGGACTACAAGAACCAAATTTATATAGTAGTAAGAGAAAGTGAGGCAGATGCTCAAATCATTGTTATTTATTCTAGATTATGTATGTTTTTTATTATTACAGAGACTCACATAGTTATTAATGAATATTAAACCATAATTAATCCATAAAATAAGTGTTGGCAACAGGATGAAGTGGGAAAGAAAGTGTGTACCAAGAAGAATGACAGTTGCAAGAGCAATCATGGGAAAGAAAACATGCAAGAGGAAAGCGACAACTGGTAAGAAGCACAACATGCATGCATGCAAGAAGGAGGTGACAACTGGAAGGAAGCAAAGCACACATGTAGAGAAGGAAGACCTAACAACATTAAGGTTAGGGTTTTTGTAATGTTTTGTGTAAATCGCTGAAGACCCTGATAGATATATATAGATACGTAGGTATCGTAGAAGAGGTTCTGTTCACTACCTATGTAAGGTTCGATTGTTTTTATGTAATATTTTTTATTAGAGGAACTACTTTTGTAAAGCGATTAAGCTAGAGAGGAGGAGAGAAGGTAGATCTTGAGGATTAGATCGCAGGATGAGGAGCCTAGTGCGATCTAGTTCACCTCATAGAGATCTTACCCATCTGAGGAGAATTGTAAGCGCACGACATGAGATTGTAGAACTGCCATAATAAGAGAGCCAAGAGACAAATATTTGTGGATGTAGCCTAGGAGGGGGTGAACCATGGTAATACTTGTGTAATGTGATGAATGGATGCATATCTGTTAGAGATATTTCTTGTAAGGGGGTTGGAATGCAGAAGAGCGGGTCAAAAACCCACTTGTCCTAATTTTGGGTGCTAATGCGCTCATGATTAATTGAAAAGAAAGTCTGGACGGCTAGGATCACGGAGCCCGGATC
>ML787729.1:177786-189738 GCA_009831015.1 Picea engelmannii
TAGAGTATTTGGGTCATATTGTATCTCATGAAGGTGTCAAGATAGACCCTAACAAGATTAAGGCCATGATGGACTGACCGATTCCCAAAACATTGAAGAATCTTAGAGGATTTTTGGGTTTGACAGGTTACTACCGCAAGTTTTTTTGGAACTATGGAAGAATAGCAACACCTTTAATGACACTAACTAAGAAGGATTCATTTTCATGGACTCTAGAGGAAACTAAATATTTTGAAAAACTTAAAGAGGTGATGTCTAAAGCTCCTGTCTTGACCCCTCCAGAATTCATAAAAATCTTTATGTGGAATGTGATGCCTCAGGAAATGGAATTGGTGTTGTCCTAATGTAAGAAGGAAGGCCCCTAGCTTTTGAAAGTGGACCACTCAAGGGAAAGGACTTACACAAACCCATTTATGAGAAGGAAATGATGGAAATACTACATGCATTGATGAAATGGCATCCTTACCTAATAGGTAGGCACTTCAAGGTCAAAACAGATCATGATAGTTTTAAATACTTCTTGGAACAAAGACTGTCTTCAGAAGAACAACAAAAATGGGTAACCAAGATATTGGGTTATGATTTTGAAATCTTCTATAAAAAGGGGAAGAAAAATTTTGTGGCAAATGCACTCTCAAGAAAGGATGAAGATGTTGAGGCCTTTCTCTATTCTATCTCAATCATCCAACCCGATTGGATAATAGAAGCAAGGGATGAATGGAAGAATGACGAAAAAGTGTGGACTCTCATTCAAAGGTTGCAGCAGGATACCAATGCATCAAATACATTTACATGGAAAAATGATTCACTATGGTACAAAGATCACTTAAATTTATGTAAGAACTCCCAACTCAAACAAAAGGTACTATTGGAATTGCACACCTCTCCAGCAGGAAGGCACTCAGAATTTTTGAAAACCTACCATAGAGCCAAGAAGGATTTTTTTGGGGATGGCCTTAAAACTTATGTTCAAAGGTTTGTGGTAGAATGTTTGGTTTGCCAACAAAATAAGGTGGAAACAATTAAGACCCCAGGTCTTTTACAACCATTATCTATCCCAAGTCAACGATGGGAGGAGGTTTCCATGGATTTCATCATAGGGTTACCAAAGTCTGAACGAAAGAGTGTCATAATGGTGATTGTTGATAGACTGACCAAGTACACACACTTTTGTGCACTCTCTCATTCCTTCAAAGCTAATACATTTTCCACCGCATTCATGGAGATAGTTCAAAACCTACATGGCAATCCAAAGATTATTATAAGTGACAGAGGTCCCATCTTCATTGGACATTTTTGGACATAATTATTCTCTTGTTTGGGTATTCAATTTGGCTCATAGCTCATCCTATCATCCTCAATCTGATAGACAAAATGAGATAGTGAACAAATGTCTATAAGGCTACCTTCATTGCTTTGTCTATGATAAACAAACACAATGGTTCAAATGGTTACCCTTGGCAGAATGGTGGTATAACACTTCCTTTCATACTGCAACAAAAATGACACCATTTATGGAACTTTATGGATACCACCCTCCTTCCATCACTTCTTATCTAAAAGAAAAATCTAATGTTCAAGCAGTGGAAGATCACATCGAGAATCAACAACAAGTTCTCCAAATCTTAAAGGACAACCTGACCATGGCACATAATCGCATGAAACAAAAAGAAGATCAACATTGTAGTGAAAGAAGTTTTTAAGTAGGGGATTGGGTGTTTTTAAGACTACAACCATACAAACAGATGGTCCTCAAGCAAGACAAGAAGGATAATAAATTATCACCAAAGTACTATGGCCCTTATAAGGTGTTGCAAAAGATTGGTACTATGGCATACAAATTGGAGTTGCCTGCATCTTCATGAGTACACCCAGTTTTCCATGTTTCATGCTTAAAGAAGGTTATAGGCGACAAGATCCCAGTTCAAACTAAATTGCCAGAACTTGACGAGGAAGGAAAAATCATATTGGATCCTGAAGCCGTCACTGACACAAGAATTATCCAGCCGAGGAATAGATCGATTTCAGAGTATCTCATTAAATGGAGGAAACTATCGGCTGAATATTCCACTTGGGAAAATGAGTATTTTATATAGAAGCATCCAGAGTTACTCAAGCATTACGGACAACACTTGTCTCAAGGGGAGGGGCATGTTAAGCCCTAATATTGGCTCATTACCCCTTAATTGGGGCATATTATATTAATAATGTTATTTTATTTATGTCATATTTAGGCCATTAGTTGTAATTATACCTCCTAGTCTCCTATATATAACAATGAGACATTTTCATTTTGAATCATTTTGTACTTGAACATTTAAGTGGGGTAAAAGGAGGTTGCCCGCTCGAAGAGGCTTATTATCTGAAATTATCTCTTTTTCAAGGTGTTGAGTACTTTTTTTGAGGTTTTTCTATGCTATATTGATATTTGGTTCTTAACAGTATAGGAAGAAATGATGACTGGGCAAGCAGTGCCACAATTCAATCAAGCCAAATATCCATACAACACTATGCAACAGTAGTAAAATATTGCGCAACAACCATACAATAATGCACAACCGCAGTACAACCTGACGCAACCCCTGTATAATATCACACAGTATAATCAGGCACCGCAATACAATGTGTCGAGAGGGGGCCGAGCAGGCTATCAAGGAGGAGGATGAGATAGAGGAGGTTTCAGACATGGTAGAGGACCACTCTCATGTCACAATTGTCAGCAACCGGGGCATTATGCACAAGAATGCACACTGCCGCCAGCGAATTGTATTTATTGTTGCACATTGGATCATGAGATAGAGGAATGCCCGAAACTATTAGTAAAGATCCAGGAAAAGAGGAACCAGGACAATCAAAATGTTTAATGGATTTCAGCCGACACAAGGGAGGATGGATGGAACATCAATATAGTCACTCGTGGAGGAACGAAGACAGGAAACGACGAAGTCCGATAGGAACCCGCATAGAACCAATGGGTAAATAAGAACACCGAACCAAGAAAGAAGTTTGACGCACCCAAAGAAAAGGAGACTTTTAAGGAAGCCAGACAAGAATTTCAGAAGGTGGACATAGTGTCAACTTCCACTATGCAACCAACCCATGAATCCCTAGAATATGAAATTCCACCATCATTGGATCATACCAACGGAATGCCACCCAAGGGAGAATGAAGTACTATCAAAGAATTTTTGGAATCATGCATAAAAATGTTAAGTGATTCTTCATCTATGAAAATATTCTGAAACATCCTAGAGAAATGTAGCAGTGAGACAGAACAAAAGCTAGAACTGAAAATTTTCAATCATATACACACAAGAAGAAGAACAAGTAGGAAATTTAGGTTGAATGCTAACATTAGGGATTTCAATATGGGAGACATCATACTAGACCTAGGATCTGAAGTGAATGTGCTACCCAGGAAAACCTAGAAATGCTTGGGAGAGACAACACTGGGATACTCAAATGTCCAACTAAAACTAGAAAACCAACATAGGGTCTTACCAATAGGGAGACTGAAAGGAGTAACAGTAGATATTGATGGAATGGACACTAAAGAAAACTTTGAAGTCATCGAAATAGTATATGGAACAACACCATACCTGACACTACTCGGTCTGGATTGGGTGTTTGACAACCAGACCATAATTAACTTGAAGACAAGGAAAATGAAATTTGAATCCAGAGATTACAGGGTCATAGAACCACTAGATCCATCAGAAGGGGAGAGGTTCGTAGAACCCACTTGCCTAGACTTAGAGGATATTGACCAGTTGTACAGAACAACTACACACAAGGAGGATTACATAAACCCAATTGCATATGGGGTACTCAGTTGGTGCAACATTACTTCATGCGCAACAGATTCAGACACCGGGCTAGAAAACTAGCAGCAGAGACTACATGAAGTGTCCATGAGAAGATGTGCAAGAATATACCATGCAGTATGGTGGATAAGCATAGAAATCAAAGAACCACCCAGTTTTGTAACACCCTGCTTCCCCCAGTCTGTAAAAATAACTATATTGGCCAAGAACTATGGCAAACTCAAACATGTGAATGTTTAATTTGAGGGACCTTTTCATAAAAGGTCGATGAATGTAAAATATGTTATGAATATGTGTTACATGGCTGCTGGGAGGGGGATGTGCTAAAATACACCATGATGGCTAAGGAGAGGTGGTGGAAGGGACTTGGAATGGTTGCATTAACTTCCATCGGGCCAGTACTGTACTGGTTTTTACTTGCTCAAAGATCAAAGCATCACTCTGACCCTAGAATGGATTTCCCATCAGATTGGTAGGTGGGGAGGCTCCTCAAGAGTTAATGAGGGAATGGGGGTGAACCACCCATCCGTAACAACTCCCATACCTAACCGCGGATGGGGAAATTTGTGCCACACACAATCTTGTAGCGAAAAGGCAAGGGAGGAAGTGTGGTAATGGGGAGAAGGGAGGAGAACTCATGCGACATAGATCACGGGGAAGAACTGGAGAAAATATGGAAACATAGGGAGTTCTGAATAGGGGAGAAGGAGAGTAACCTTCATCCTTGACTTCCATTAAGATGGAAGTAGAAAATTGAACCTCAAGCATCATGGTATATCTTGGGGGTGGCTAGTAGTAAATCCATTTGGAGTCACTGAGCCTACGGTTGGGTGGAAACAAGCACCCCTCTCAGGAGTTGCGTCACACTTGGTGTTTTCTGATAAGTGTTATGTCTTTTATTTGTGAATCAAATGCATGCTCATGTTTATATGCTCATAAATGGTTTATGTATGGAAGTGTTTGCCTATGTTTTGATCTGGAGACAAGGGATACATGCTTATACTTATATGACCATAATCAATCTATGTATAGAATGAGTAGGTTCATAATCCGATTCTGTTCCCTTGAGAATTGTCCTATCTACTTGGCTCATGCTATGCCCTGGTTTAATTTCCTGAAGACACTTCTCTTGGGAAGTTTCCTCGCACTCCAGAGTCGGAGTGAGTCCCTCTAAAGGACTAACATGATAGTAAACTCATGAGTTTACTTTACCCTTACCACTGAATTTATAGCCCGACGAATTAGAAAGACTTTTAATCAGGTCACCAAGCCTAGGGGTAATTTACCCAAGAACCCTCTGAAAGATCTGTCGAAGCTCTATTACTCGTCGACCTTAACCCTTGCATAGGTAGGAGGGTGGACTTGGCAACATCCTGAAAGTCCCAGAGTATCCGGACCTGTTCATCGACATTTCAACACCCAGGAAACCAAAGGGAAAGACCCTTCGTCGTCAAAAGTCGTGAAGTCCCGGTATGTGAAAATCTAAATTAGCTCAGTGTGAATAGGTTTCGACATTTTGGAATTTCAACATTTTGGCATTTCAACATTTCAGCACCCAGGAAACCAAAGGGCAAGACCCTACGTCATCGCAAGTCGCAAAGTCCTGGTATGCGAAACTATGAATTAGCTTAGTGTGAATAGGTTTCGGCATTTTGACATTTCGACATTTCGGCACCTGGGAAACCAAAGGGAAAGACCCTTTGTCATTGCAAGTCGCGAAGTCCCGATATGAAAACCTTTGAATTAGCTTAGTGTGAACAAGTTTTGGCATTTCGACATTTCGATGTTTTGGCACCTAGGAAACCAAAGGGCAAAACCCTTCATTGTCGCAAGTTGCAAAGTCCCTGTATGTGAAACTATGAATTAGGTTAGTGCGAATCGGTTTCATCATTTTGGTATCTCGACACCCGGGAGACCAAAGGGGAAGACCCCTCATCTTTGCAAGTCGTGAAATCCTGGTTCACGAAACTCTTGGAGGAGTTGGACCATTCATCGAAGGAGATGTGTGGTGAGCAGTTATGGTTTGGGGAAAGCTCCAAAACCCCATAAGCCATTGGATCTTGTAGGATAGCAAGGGGGTTAAGTCTGAGTGTCCTTCAATTCCCTTAAGCTCCAGAGGGATAGTGACCGCTAGATCTAGATCAACAAGGTCCGTTGATCTCCTACACGAATTCCCATATCATAATTTGGGGATTTGAGTGATAGGAGTTCTGGAGTCGTTGTATCGTGAACTCCTGGTTCACGAAACTCCAAAGAGATATGGACCATTGGATCCATATCATTGAGGACCATCGGATCTCATACAAGAACTCATGTATCAGATTTTGAGTTTTGGGGTTTGAAGATTCGAAATACTCGACTCTCTTACATTTTGAACTCCCGGTTACTAAAATCCCGATACGGACAGGACTGTCGGATCAGGGGGAGATTCGCAGCTGTCGATCTCAACAAAGGTATGATTTTGGGTTTCGGGGTTTGAGGAGTCAAAGGACTTGAATATCGGGCATCGCTGAGTCGCGAATTGCGAAAGGTGCCTCTTGGCTTGGCCCGGGGTCATAACTGATGATCACATGGAGGTGAAGCTTGCATTTGGTGCTTGAGTTGAACACGATGGGTTTTCAATGAAAGAACCAATGGATTGGTTTAGTGAAGGTTCTGACAAGAAGAGATAGCCTGCGCTAGGAGCTTGTAGGAACTCGGGGATTTTGTCCCTCGAGAAAAAGGAAAAAAGTGAAAAATCTATTAGGTCGTAGTGGGTATGTTACAAATTGGTATCAGAGGATGGTTACAACACTTGGCCTACTTGGGCTCACGGATGAGTTGCGCAGGAACTCCATCTAAAGTAATCTTAAAAGGGGTAGCTCTCTATCCTAACCCCCCTTATCAAAAGCTGAAGTTAAGAATGAAAATTCCTATTGTGTGTATGCATTTGAAAAATATGAATTATGCGTTGATTGTGAATGAATATAATTTTGACTAACAATAAGTGTTTTTCTTGAAAAACAAGCAGATGATCAACTACGGGAAATTGTAGACACATAGAATGGTGATGCACCATGAAGCAGGGGATGGCTCCCACAATAGAGACGAAGATTCTGATGAAAAGAGAGCAGTAGAAACCCCTCCAGATATAGCTAAGACTGTGAGAAGCCTCATTGTCGAACTACAGAGCTACAAGGTTGACAACGAGAGGTTGATAAAAGAGCAAGGGAAGGAATCAAATATTAATGAAGTCTTCCTGTAGAGCTTATCCGACATACAAAGACAATTGCAGCATGGACTTGACACCAGTCACGTGGACCAACAATAGACAAAGAGAAGTCGAAGCCCACCTAGGATATAGAAATGCGGCCCTTTAAGTGGCCACACTAGGAGGAGCACCTCGAGAAAGGTTCAACCCATAGATAAGGGACAAGAGTCAGATGATTCCTTTGGAAAGGAAACTAGCGACTCAAAGGGATATTCTAGTAGAAGAACTAGTTCTTATTCCCGAAGAAAACAGAAGAAGTGAAATCATTCCAAAAATCATAATCTTGAAGAATTCAAGAAGGCCAAGCCACCCTCTTTCAACGGTGAAATAAAGAAGGGAGAGGAAGTGGAGGCTTGGCTGCTTGGACTAAAGAAGTATTTCAAAGTCCATGACTTCTTGGAAAATTTGAAGGCTCGGGTAGCCACTTTCAACCTGAATGGGAAGGCTTCCATTTGGTGGGAATACCTTAAGAACGTAAAAGGGATTCATGAAGAAGACCTATCTTGGGAACGGTTTGAGAAATACTTCAGGAAGAAGTATTTATCAGAAAAGTATTTCGACGAAAAGACTAAAGAATTCTATGAACTCAAGCTGGGGCAACGCACCATAGAGGAATATGTCAGCAGATTCCTTGAATTGTCGAGGTACGTACCCTATATAAAAGCAGAAAAGACAAAGGTGCAATGATTCATCAGTGGACTACCTAAGGACTATCATAACAAGATCGAGTTTGAAAAGCCAAAGACCCTAGAAGATATTATCTTAAAGGCAATATATTGTTATGAACATCTTGGGCATCGGACAAAACCTCATGAAGGCTGGACGCAAAAGAATAGTTCAGGATTCTAGAAAAAGGGGTTTAAATACCCAAGATTTAAAAACTATAAAAAGGACTCAAGGATGAGCTTTCCAAACCGAAGTGTCCACCAGCATAATTTCCCCTCCCAGAGTGGAAATAAACCTTTTGGATCTACCCCAGGAAAGATTGATAACCCAAAGAAAGAACCCTTAAAATGTTGGGGTTGTGGAGAAGAGCATCTATTGAGGGACTACACACACCGACAACAGAATAGTCAGAGAATTTACAATGTTCAAGAAGCTACCACCATCAATGATGTGGCCAAGAACATGCTACAAATTTATGCAGCCTTGGACAATAAACAAGATGACCACCAAGCTTCAGTGGTGGAGGTGGAAGGTATGATCACCAACCATCTAGTGTCTATTCTAATTGAACCTTGTTTAAATTTGAGTTATATAGCCCCTAAGGCTATTGATAAGTGTAAATTATAGCCACATAAACACGCCAAGCCATGGTTGGTACAGTTAGCCACTAGCACCAAAAGAAAGGTAGCGGAGGTCATACCAGCTTGCCAATTCACTATGGGTGAATTCCCCACCCAAGCAACTCTTAACGTATTACCCCTACTATCGTATGACCTATTGATTGGTATGGACTGGCTAGCCACATATAAATCCAGACTAGATTGTTACCATAAAACCTTAGAATGTGTAAGTGAAGAAGGAAGAAGGATAACCCTTTAAGGGATCCAAAAACCTATCCTGGTGAGACGAAAATCAGCCCTTCAAATGAGAAAGTATTGCAGAAAGGGATGTCCACTATATGCGATACAGGTGTTGGAATCAGTTGAAGATGAAAAACAAAGCCTTAAAGACCACCCCACACTAAGAGAATATAGATATTCATTTCCGGACGAGCTACCAAGTTTACCTCCGAGAAGGGACATTGACTTCTTGATATAACTTTCACCGGGAGCGGTGCTAGTGTCTAGGACACCCTATAGGATGAGCACACTGGAGCTAGTTGAGATTAAATTACAACTAAAAGAAATGATGGACAGAGGCTATATCTGGTCCAGCATGTCTCCATGGGGAGCACCAGTCATGTTCGTGAAAAAGAAGGATGGTACCCTCCGAATATGCATAGATTATAGACAACTCAATAAGGTAACCATAAAGATCAAGTACCCCTTAGCCAGGATTGATGACCTATTTGATCAATTAGGAGGTGATTCCATATTCTCAAAGATTGAATTGAGATCTGGATACCATCAATTGTGAATCAAGGGTGAAGACATCCACAAAATTGCCTTCAGGACAAGATACAGTCACTATGAGTTTGTAGTAGTACCATTTGGATTGACCAATTCCCCTGCCACTTTTATGTGCTTGATGAACAATGTGCTCAGCAAATTCCTAGACAAATTTGTACTAGTTTTTATTGATGAGATATCAATTTACTCCAAGAATAGAGAGGAACATGAGGAACATATTAGACTTGTTCTTAAAGTGCTAAGAGAACATTATCTCTATGCCAAATTTAGCAAGTGCGACTTTTTCCAGAAGCAAATACATTACTTGGGCCATGCCATATCTGAAGAGGGAGTAGCAGTAGATCCTGACAAGATCAGGTCTATCATGGAATGGCCTACCCCAAAGGACGTTTCGGATATCAGATTCTTTATGGGCTTAGAAGGATACTATAAGATATTTATAAAAGGATTATCCAAGATTGGTTGTCCAATCACTGCCCTCCAGAAGAAGGGAGCTAAATTCACATGGACACAAGAATGTTGTTAGCGCCTAAACATGAAGGGGGGTATTTTTCTTAATAGGTGCCCCCCTTTGGCGAAAAGATGGAAAGAATTGGGGTAAAAAACCACTTACCTTAAGTTCGGGGTGCAAATGCATGTTTCATTAAGCGACAGGAAAGTCTGGGCGGCCAGAAGCTGCACGCCTAGATCTACGGTCAGGGTTGGATTCCGGAGCCCCCCCGCCAAATTCTACCTATAAAGTGGAGGGGGGGGTCTGGAATTTGTCATGCATCTCTCAACGGTCTATATTGGGAAGCCCAAATCTGCAACCGAGGATTGACTCCCCCCCCCCACCGTTATACCTTTAATGGGGGAGGGGGGTCCGGAATGGGTGGTTTCATGTGGGCCCCCCACTAAGAGCCCCTTGTCACATATCTGACTCCCTCCACTTATCTTCTTCCACCATGTGTCTTCCACTTAGCATCATTATAGCGTACCTTTTTCCCATTTTCTCGCTCCCACCTATCATCTCCTGCTAGGTGTTCCTCCCCGCATTCTTTCCTCAGTCACCACTTCCACTTGTGTCATGTTCTCACTCCCTGACCTATCACATTATGGCCTCCTTATCAACTTCTCGTGGTGCATCGCTTCATCATCTAGTGTCACAGCCTCCGTTTATTTTCCACCTAGTGTTTCCACCTTAGCACCTCTTGTCTCACCCTCACAGTGTTGATGCCATCGCCCCCGTCGGACCCTCGTCCACATCCATCATATGAGTCCTCTTGCAATAGTCCAACAAAGAAGCAAAGACCAAAGGGAGACTGCCACATCCTATAGATGCAGATTTGACCAAGCCATGCTCAATCCCAAGAAAGCAGTTATTGAGGCAGTTGATGGTGGTTGAGGGTTGTCTCCTTCCATAAATAGAAGGTCGGGAAAGGAAAAAGCATGGAGTCAAATTGTCAGTCTATCCTGACGAGGATCACGTCTGACAAAATACTGCATGGACAGTCTGCCCAACGTCTACATGTGCAGCCTAACAGAGAAGCTCCTCAACATCAAGCATTGAACTCATGATGTGATCGAGCCTTACGCTTGAGTCAGTTCCAAGTATATATAGGTATTTTTTCCATTTTTGTAAGGATCGATGTTAGAGCTAAGCTCCCGACTATAAAGATTTAACAAAGCCTATGGTTCTCTTGATATACAATGATACTTTGAGATTTCTTGTTTAATGGTGGCCAACCTCCTCCTTTCCTTATTTCTCTGAATCTAAAAGATCAGGTATGGATGATCCAGTCGGGTGTTGCTGAAACTATATAATGTATGTTTGATTGTAATAGTTCTACAAATTTGAGGTTTACTTTGAAGTTTCTCTGGTCTAAGAGGATATCATATCTGAGACTTTTCTCCTTTCTTTTCTTTCACTTACTCACCACTATGCAAATTTACTGTCTTAAGTTAAATCAAGACCTCACTTGTCCTTGTTGTTCCAACCCAGTTTTCTGAGTGAGCGATATTGTTCTGAGTTTACTTCCATTCGATCACCCCCTTTACAAACAAAATCGTGACATAAATTGATGGGTGTCAGGCTCTACTTATACTGCAATCTAGGAGTGACTTCTGACACTAACAAATTTGAAGAAAGATTTCAATCCCTGAAACGCCTTCTGACCCATGCACCTGTGCTAAAGATCGTTGATCCCAAAAATGACTTCCTCATGTGCACAGATGCCTGTAAGGAAGGGATCAAAGGAGTCCTTATGCAAGGAGGAAGTGTAGTCTGCTATGAATCCTGAAAATTGAATGAGAACAAAGTCAAGTATGTGACCCATGATCTAGAGTTGGCCACCATAGTGCATGCCTTAAAAATGTGGAGGTATTACCTCCTGGGAAGGAAAATTGTACTTATGACAGACCACTGTGGATTGTGATATATGTTTGACCAACCAAAGATCAATGCCATACAAGATAGGTGGATGTCCCTCCTTAGTGAGTTTGATTTTGAAATCAAACATGTTAAAGGAAAGAAAATTAAGGTGGTCGATGCCCTTAGAAGATGTATGAAAACAATCCACCTGGCAGCGGTGAGTACCTGCGAGACTAATGTCAAAGAAAGAGTCAGGAATGCATAAGAAACAAACACATTCTTCCAGACTGTGACATCGTACCTGGAGTAAGAACCCACAGGAATAAAGTATGAAGGCTGTTGTAGGAAAATCTACCTGCGTACAAGTAGATCGACCTCTAGAGCTTGACCTTAACCCTAGAAAGAAAAATGCTTATCATGGACACTGACTTCCTTTCAAATCTATCTAAGCCT
>ML787729.1:197703-216375 GCA_009831015.1 Picea engelmannii
GAGATGTTACCCATGTTTCCCTCAGAGAAAGTATCTTGGGTGAGGATAGGGGATTGTGAAGCATTGGTAACATCGGGTGGGAAGACAGATTGTATGTCTTGCACCTCTTCCAAAGGTGGAAGAAAAGAGGATCGGTGGTGGTTTTCATCCCGGGGCAGATCGTCAATGCTGAGCATTTCCATGATAGATTCGTCCGAAGGGAAGATGTGGGAAATGTAATCAACGACAGATGATAGGGAATTCAACCACGAGGGCACCGAGTAAGTGTCGGGTGCCAATGAATGTGAAGTGTTCGAAGAGGGAGAGGTAGATTGGATAGCTACGTATGCGGCCTCGGCTAGGCTGAGCGGCATGGTGTCACTGAGTCCATCGAATTCCAAGGGACTAGGCACAATCCAAGGGTCAGTTGATTCCAAGGATTGATAGGGCAAAGTCGAGATCATATTGACGGCGGCAATATGAGGTGTAGTAGGTGGAAGTGGTGTAGGGAAGGTACCCATGAGGCTAGAATCTTTCAATAATCCAACACCAACGCTTTCATACGTAACCATGTGGTCTCCCAGGAAAGGAATATTGTTGGTGGCAGGGATGCAGGCGTCGGGTGTACAGAAACCAAGTTGATCGACGGTGACAATTTTTCCTTGATGAGGGAATTGTACACATCGAAACACCGATGAAGCAATGACAGTCATAGCGTAGAACCAACTTCTTCTGAGTAATAAATTGTAATCGAGGGGAGAGTCGACCACTTCGACATCAATGGTAACAGTTTTGCCGCCCAATTGAAAGGCGAGGGATTGCAATAATCCGTGAGGATGGAAACCTCATCCATCGAAAGCACGTAACATCGTAGGGGATTTGTTAAGGGCAGGTGATTTCAAACCTTTCCAACAAGATAGAGACATGACACAAGTATAGGCTCCCTCATCCAAAATGGTTCGATGGATTTGTTGATTATAAACAACAACATCAATTTGGAAAGCTAGCTGGTGGGAGAGCCGTGGTTGATGGTTGTCCAAGTTAAACATGATGTGATTGGATGACTCGGGATCGAAAGCGCCAATAGCATCTAAGAGCGTCCTACATTGGTTAGGACAGTGTTGTAACACTTCCAATGTGGACATGGCACACAGAGCTTGGGCCAAATCTTCTACAATATTGTAGTTTTGGGCGGCTCGTGAATTAGGATTGAAAGTGGATTTTCGAATGGTGCTCTTAGGAGGGCGTAGGATGGAGTCAAAAGAAGGTTTCTCAATATGAAGTGGCCCGGATGGAGGGCTAATAGACAGAGGATTGATAGCAGATGGTAAAGGATCTGGCGAAGAACCGTTAGCGGTCTTCGACTTATCGGGTTTAACTGGTGTGTCGTATGTCACAGAACGAGCGGTTAGATTAACCCCGTTAAACATATAAATGTGTGCGCTTGTCGATGCCTCATCATGAGGTTGGTTGGAGCTGCCCCCCAGCATGGGGGTTTGTGCAACCAAAGATTGTTGCTGCGGAAAAGGCTGAGTGAGCACGGCGGGTTGTGAATTTCCCTTAAAAATTTTAGCCACTTCATCGCGATGTTGGCAGTCTCGAGTGTAGTGATCGTCACCGAAAATGACACATGGGAATTTTGGTTTTTGCTGTGGTTTTTTTCCAGCAACAGTGGTTTGTGGTTGAGTCTTGGGTTGTTCATTGTTATTGTTCTTCTTTGTTTTGTTTCTCGCTTTCTTCTTGCCCCCGGGTTGTTGTGAAGGGGTTGATTGGACCGCATTCACATCAGAGACTTGATTTTGGGTGGGGGTAGAAGAGGATGCAGTCGAACTGGGGGCGGTCATGGCAACGGGCCGCTGGATTGTTCCAGTCGACTGAGTGGTAGATTGAGTTTTGACGGAGCCAATAACTCCATCGGCATGCGAAGATGTCGATGGCTTGGATGGATCGTTATTGGGACGGGTAGCATTTGGTATCAACTCATACAGAGTACCGGATTGCGAATAGACTAAGTCTAAGTACTGAGCTCGGGTGATGGCTTCTTCCTCGGTGACTACGCCACCCATGGAAACATCACGAGCAATCTGGGGTAGTAAAGATTTCGTGAACCATTCCGCTAATAATTGGTCAAGGATGACTGCTTTAATTAGCCTTTGTCGTCTTCTCCGTTCATGGATATGATCGGAGATGTGTATGGAAGTTTTCTGACGAAGAGAGGTTAATAGTTCAGTACCCATCTCGTATCGTATGGGCAATTGAAAGTGTGTGAGGAAGGACATGGCGAGAGAGTTGAAATCATAAAAAGATGCACGTGGTAATTCAATATACCATTTCGCGGCGGAACCCATAAGTGTCCGTTGGAAAAGACGCAAACGAATCGAATCGTCCATGAGGGAGTTTGATGAGCACCACAAATGGAATGTCATTACGTGGTTGTTCGGGTCTTCTCCAGATTTTCCATCGAATTTTGGGATATCAGAAGGAAGCTTTGCGGGAATAGCTGGCCAACCTGAAGAATGATGAATGGGATCATTCATTAACTGAGACAAATCTGGAAGGTCCAGGGTGGCTAGAAAGGGTAGTTGTCGGTTAACCTGTGGGTAATGTTGGTGCGGCAGAGGAACACCAGTGGGGCCCAATACTAGGTTATGTGGATAATTATAACTCGTGGGTCCTCTCATGTTGGGTTGGTTTTGGCCAAGGTACATAGGATTTGAATTGTTTTGAAAAGTCTGTGTGAGGGGAGGGTAACCGGATGGGTTTTGAGGGTTATGGGCTGGGTTGGGCATTTGTCCATAAGGAGGTTGTTGTGGAGTCTGTAAATTTTGTCTTGCCGGGAAGTGTGGGTTTCCTTGGAAAGGAACATTCCATGGGTTGGATGCGGCAGGCACAGTTTGTCCCATGGAGGCATGTGGATTTCCTTGAAAGGGGATGCTCCATGGATTGGGTGCAACGGACAGAGTTTGTCCTTGTGGCTGATGGTGGACTCTGGTTTGAGGTTGCCCCCCAGCATGAGGGTGCCCCCCAAATGGGTTTTGCCCTCCGGTGGGAGGGTGCCCCCCAGTTTGAGGTAGAGTTCCCAGGATTTGAGGGCCAGATGTGAAAGATTGACCAGTGTTTCCGATTGGGTTAGGACCACCAAAGACCGTCCCTCCGGGTTGTTGGATAGGTATGGAAATTCCCGGTACAATTTGAGTAGTGGTTTGAGCAGTGGTAGTGGTAGATGCGTTCAGTGCCCTAAATCCAAAAGGGAGATTTGGTCTTGGTGTTATAGGCGTACTAATTGGGGCTTGGGCGACCACCGGATTGCCGGTGGGAATGGTCGGGATGTGAGGGACCATCGTGGACTGAGCCGTTTGGAGGGGAATAGTAGATCTCGGGCCAACGGGTGGTGTTTTCGGAGCAACGGTTGGTGTGGTCGTGAAAGTGGTAGTACCAATGAAGTGATTTGGGGGTACAGTGTAGGAGGAGGATGTGTCATCCCCTTCTCCTATTTCATAACGCTCTTGCACCAAGTGTGGTGGACTCCGAATGATGTTCTCAGTATAAAAAGGGTCATCGGGTAAAGGGTTTTGAGGAGACCCAGCCGGGGCGGCAGAAGGGTTTATGAAAACAAATTCTCCTGTGGAATTTAGGTGGAGGATCTGTCGTTCATATCCCTCCGGAGTACGATAAGCTTCCAGGGAATCCGAGACAATTCTAAAATTTTCCAAAGATACGGGAACTTCTTTTTGAGAAGTTGTAGTGTTTTGAACCTCGCCCTGTTGGGGAGATTGTTCCGTAGAACGAGGGATGTCTCCTTCCATATTTTCTGGAGGAAGTCCCTGTAGCCTCCACGAGCATCGTGGAGGGTCAATGTTGGTAGAAGAAAAGAGTCTACGAAAGAGATATATGGCCAACTAGTGAAAAGAAACAACACACGCTAAAAGAAATCTAACAATCACAACCAAGCAAACAGGGCCTTCTTTCGATGATCATACTAGTTGGTGATGAAATCCAACGTCGCATGATCAAGTCCAGAAGGGGTGGGTCTAGGGTGGAACAGTTACAATGGCGACCTGCTTAACGGACTTACACCCTGGTGAAAGCTTCCACGCAGTAATTGTGGATTTACTTTCTAAGGCTTCCACTCAGTAATTGCGGATTTACCTTCCAAGGAGCCCGAGTGAGTTTGACCAATGTCTTCTCCAGGTATAGTTAGACTACCTGTCACCATCACCTTGTGTAAGAACCTAAATATTATGGCCACTAAGGTTACCAATTCGTAGTCAGCCCCTGGGCGGGAACAGTCGACAGTTCGGTCCGAACGTAAGGGCAGGGTATCAAGCCCGAAACCAACTAAGAAGCTTCCACGCAGTAATTGTGGATTTACCTCAAATTGATCCCCATAATACGATCCTACCACCACCCTCAGTTAAACCACAGAGGGTAGTCCCCGTAGTTCTCCTGAATGCAACCTCATGCGTAACCCCTGTGTGAGAGGGGGGTCCCAGGCAGACTTATACGACAATTGGATTTACTCTCCCTAACTGAGGCTGCTATTGTTTGTTTTGACAACTTTGGAGAGTTATGCTCACAGCCTAATCCAAAGTACTACACCTATTCTACTGTTGGTGGAGGATTCTATCAAAGAAAAAGTTCTAGATAAATTTTAATCAGCGTTGATTTTAGTGGTTGTTCTTTACGCAAAGGGGTGCATGGAAGTGAAACGAATGGAATTAAGACTCTGACCCAAAGAGTGCATCAAGCATTATAAGCAATCATTTCTTTTCGATGAACATCTAGCTAAGGGAGAGAGAGATTTCTTTCACTAACAAGCACGACTACGGAATGCTCCCAAACAATTCTTTTCTTTATTTCAATCAAATCCTGATGTAATGCAAAGAAATTTTCAAATACCTTCTAATATGCTCATTCATTCATTAAGATATCTTTATTGTTTGCGTATGAATGATGATCAATATAATCACAATGCTTATCTTTGCTAATTATCTTCTTGGTATGAATGAGAACCAAACTAGCATAAGCAAAAATCACACAAACAATACACCCTTTGTAGCAATCAAACGAAAAACGAAAGACACAATCAAAGAAAAAGACAAACTTCACACCCAAAAACAAGAGCCGAAGAACAATGATCTTGAATGAAATCAAGATAAAGAGGCCTGTAGGCTTTTGATGGTCTTCACCAGGGTTTTACTCAATTGAAGAGAAAATAAAAGTAATGTATAGATCTCAAGCTTCACTCAACAGGAAAACTCAAATGAAAATAGGTGAAGAAGGCTACAAGATCCAATCAAAAAGGTTTTTGTTCTTCAACAAGACTGATGTCAAGATTAAACAGGAAGAAGAAATGACTCACTAGGTCACTCAGCACAAAAGCCACAGAGGCAAACCCTAAAAAATGAAATTGTGAAGGGTTTGTGGGCCAAAAGGAGGCTGGCGCTCTGTTGCCAAGGGAAAAGAGTGTTATAGCGCTCTGTGTAGGGCTACAAAAAGTGTTGGTGCTTTGATAACACTAGGTCAGGGGTGCCAAGGTCTGAAAGTCCCAGAAATGTCAAAAAATTTCAAAAATTGAGATCTGAACTTGACAAATATGTTGAAAGTGACAAGGTAAGGAGCCAATCAGCTCATGAAACTGATCAAAGAGGGTTAAACCAGGTCTGAAACAATCAAGGGACAGAACAAGGTCAATGAGGAGAAAAATCCAAACAAAGGGTTTTGATTCAAGGCTATCTCCCCAGCGGAGTCGCCAGTTTCTGTTGTAGCAAAATCTGCCTGCGGACAAGTAGATCGACCTCTAGATCTTGACCTTAACCCTAGACAGAAAAATGCTTATCATGGACACTGACTTCCTTTCAAATCTATCTAAGCCTAATGCATGAGAAGGAAGGATAATAGAAGTACCTTTTAATCGACGTTTGTCCCTGCACACTCCGAGTTGCGCTCTAATCCTTTTGCTCCTCGCTGAGGTCTGTGGACAAAACAAGATACGACCACTTCCTACTCTACTGACATTAGCTTGAAAACAGATCTACCAATAAATGATAAGTTCATGCAACATCAAACACAAACTAGAAAGAAATAGGCCAAGCTTGTCATATTAATGAGAATAACAACAACAGTACTTACAATCGTAGATGCGAGTGCGACAGCTTTGTCAAGTCCTCTTCGTCTAACCCTTGCCTAAAAGATCCACAACCTAGATGACAGCAGCTTCAATGATTTCTCTCCTTTGGTTGACTGCAAATTTCCTCCAAGATCATAAGTTCCATATGCTCCATTCTCCTCCCTCTTTACCACCATAGAGCTTGCTTATAAAGGTTGGGAAGGGCCTAACCACTTGAGTTATGTTTAGAAACAGTTGGAAACCTCCTCCTTGAATCAGAGATCTTTTGACAAAACCAAGAATTCGAGTTCAACCGCCTCCCAAACTCGAATGATTTTCCCCTTATTCTTCTCACCGGGCTAACAATTTTCCCAGAATGGAGAGCGCTCCCTTAGAAGGGGCATCAGAGCACTAGAACGCTCCAGAGAAGGTCAAGGGGAGCGCCAGTGCTTCAAATCTGAGCAACGCTTCTGAAAAGGGGTGGAGAAGCTCTACAACACTTTTGAAGCATGGTAGAAGGGCGCCAACGCTCCTCAGGTAGTTTTAGAGGAGCGTTCCCCTTCCAAACTCTTGATTAAGAAGCCCTCTTAGGTGTTAAGAGATGTTTGACTTCAGTGAACCAGTTTCTTCCTTCAAACCAAGTACATGAGATGTTCCAAGTGCCTCTTTAGTGTCGTCATTGTGATAGGATGATTCAACACCATTTCCGACACTTGCGACAAGTGAGAGGCACATGCGACACTTATCTAGTTGAGTTATTTTGAGGTGTAACAAAGGCTACCAGATGATAGATGGAGGTTTGCTAACTTACATAAACAGATTGTATATTCCATATTGTGATGACCTTAAGAGGTTCATAATGGATGAACTACATAAAAGACCATATATTGGTCACCCGGGATATCTGAAGATGATCAAAACCACTAGGAAACAATTCTATTGGCCTGGGTTAAATAAATACATAGCTAACTATTTAGCTAAGTGCCTAGGATGCCAACAGGTTAAAGCAGAACACCGGCACCCAGCAGGATTATTACAACCTCTACCAATCAAAGAATGGAAATGGGAAACCATTTCAATGGACTTCATCACTGAATTACCAACATCGACCAAACAGAATGACACCATCATGTTATTGGTGGATAAAATGAGAAAGTCCGCCCATTTTATCCCCCATCAAATCGACTTTCAAGACAATATATATCGCCAGCATATTCATGAAGGAGATATTCAGACTACATGGTATGCCTAAAGAGATCGTGTTTGACAGAGACACAAAATTTACTTCCAAATTTTGTAAATCCTTGATGGCTGGTCTAGAGACCAAATTACTGTTTAGCACAGCCTATCATCCTCAAATTGATGGAAATATGGAAAGAGTGAACCAAATACTGGAAGAAATGATAAGAATGCATGTAATGCATCAACCCAAGAAGTGGGAAGATTACCTACCATTGGTGGAATTTGCCTACAATAACGGCTACCAAGAATCCCTGAGGATGAGTCCGTTCAAATTCCTCTATGGTAGATTGTGAAACACCCTAGTCAGTTGGAGTAACTTAGTAAATAGAATTACTATTGGACCTGACATGTTGAAAGAAATGTAATGACAAGTGATTTAGATAAAGAAAATCCTAAAGTTCACTCAGAACAGACAGAAAAGCTACGCTGACTGAAAGAGAACTCCAAGAGAATTCAAGATGAGAGACCACGTATATCTCAGAGTTAGGCCCAATAAGAGTTCCCTGAGGATGGGAGCTTGTGCCAAGTTGGTACCTCGGTATTGCAGACCCTTTGAAGTTCTAGATAGAGTGGGACCTGTAGCATATAGGCTAGCACTTCCTCCCATAGTAAAAGCACATAATTTTTTTCATGTTTCATTATTGAAGAAATATGTACATGATTCTAATCATATAATTGACTGGTATGTGATCCAGGTGGAACCGGAGGGATAATTCCTTCTAGAACCTCAATGCATACTGGACAGAAAGGAAACCCCACTCAGGAACCGAACCATTGCACAGGTCAAGGTGCAGTGGAAACATTTTGGCCTAGATGAGGCTACCTGGGAAATGGAAGATGCCATGAAACATGCATATCCGATTTTGTTTACTTCTATACATGCATGTCATATTGATAGATAGAACATCAAGGACAATGTTCCTTTAAGGGCGAGGGAATTGTAACACACTGTTTCCCCCAGTCTGTAAAAATAACTATATTGGCCAAGAACTATGGAAAACTCAAACATGTGAATGTTTGATTTGATGGACCTTTTTATAAAAGGTTGATGAATGTAAAATATGTTATGAATATGTGTTGCATGGCTTCTGGGAGGGGGATGTGCTAAAACAGACCATGATGGCTAAAGAAAGGTGGTGGAAGGAACCTGGAATTGTTGCGTTAACCTCCACTGGGCCAGTACCGTACTAGTTTTTACTTGCTCAAATATCAAAGTAGCTCTCTGGCCCTAGAATGGATTTCCCATTAGATTGGTAGGTGGGGAGGCTCCTCAAGAGTTAATGAGGGTATGGGGGTGAACCGCCCATCCGTAACAGCTCCCAGAACTGAACACAAACGACGAAATTCATGCCACATGCAATCTTCCAGGGAAAAGGCAAGGGAAGAAGTGTGGTAACAGGGAGAAGCGAGGAGAACATGCGCGATGGAGATCGCGGGGAAGAACTGGAGAAACTATGGAAACACAGGGAGTTCTGAATAGAGGAGAAGGAGAGTAACCTTTGTCCTTGACTTCCATTAAGCTGGAAGTAGAAAATTGAACCTCAAGCATCGTGGTCTAGCTCGAGGGTGGCTAGTGGTAAATCCATTTGGAGTCACTCAGCCTACGGTTGGGTGGAAATGAGCACCCCTCTCAGCAGGCACATCACACTTGGTGTTTTCTAATAAGTGTTATGTCTTGTATTTATGAATCGAATGCATGCTCATGTTTATACGCTCATAAATGGTTTTTTTATGGAAGTGTTTTCCTATGTTTTGATTTGGAGACAAGGGATGCATTCTTATACTTATATGACCATAATCGGTCTATGTATAGAATGAGTAGGTTCAGATTACGAGTTCATTCCCTTGAGAATTGTCTTATCTACTTGGATCACGCTATGCCCTGGTTTAATTTCCCAAAGACACTTCTCTCGGGAAGTTTCCTCGCACTCCAGAGTTGGAGTTACTCCCTCAAAAGGACTACCATGATAGTAAACCCATGTGTTTACTTTCACCTTACCACTAAATTTACAGCCCGACAAATTAGAAAGACTTTTACACAGGTCACCAAGCCTACGGATAATTTACCCAAGAACCCTCTGAAAGATTTGTCGGAGCTCTATTGCCCGTCGACCTTAACCTTTGCATAGGCAGGAGGGTGGACTTGGCAATGTCCTGAAAGTCCTGGAGTATCTAGACTTGTTCATCGGCATTTCGGCATTTTGGTTTTTCGGGACCCGGGAAACCAAAGGGCAAGACCCTTCATTGTCGCAAGTTGCGAAGTCCGAGTATATGAAACTCCGAATTAGATTAGTGTGAATAGGTTTCGGGATTTTGAAATTTTGACGTTTTGGCACCCGAGAAACTAAAGGGAAAGACCCTACATCATCGCAAGTCGTGAAGTCCCGATATGCGAAACTCCGAATTAGCTTAGTGTGAATAGGTTTTGACATTTCGACATTTTGGCGTTTCGACATTTCGGCATTTCGACACCTAGGAAACTAAAGGGAAAGACCCTTCATCATTGCAAGTCACAAAGTCCTGATATGCGAAACTCTTAATTAGCTTAGTGTGAATAGGTTTCGACATTTCATCATTTCAGTGTTTTGGCACACGAGAAACCAAAGGGAAAAACCCTTCGTCGTTGAAAGTCGCGAAGTCCTGGCATGCGAAACTCTAAATTAGCTTAGTGTGAATCAGTTTCGTCATTTCAGCATCTCGGCACCCAGGAGACCAAAGGGGAAGACCCCTCATCTTCGCGAGTCATGAAATCTCGGTTCACGAAACTCTAGGAGGATCTGGACCGTTCATTGGAGGAGACGTGTGGTGAGGAGTTAGAGTTCGGGGAAAGATTCAAAACCCCGTAAGCCATTGGATCTCATAGGATAGCAAGTGGGTTAAGGCAGAGTGTCCTTCAATTCCCTTAAGCTCAGGAGGGATAGTGACTGCTAGATCCAGATCAACGAGGTTTGTTGATCTCCTACACGAATTCCCATATCGGAATTCGGGGATTTGAGTGATAGGAGTTCTAGAGTCGTTGTATCGTGAACTCCTGGTTCATGAAACTTCGAAGAGATCTGGATCATTGGATCCATATCATTGGGGACCGTTGGATCTCGTAGAAGAACTCACATATCGGATTTCGAGTTTAAGGGTTCGAAGAGTCAAAATACTCGACTCTCTTGCATTTCAAACTTGCGGTTACCGAAATCCTGATACGGCCAAGACTATCGGATCAGGGGGAGATTCATAGCTTTTGATCTCAATGAAGGTACAATTTCAGGTTTTAGGTTTTGAGGAGTCAAAGGACTTGAATCTCCAGCATCGTTGAGTCATGAATTACGAAAGGCACCTCTAGGCTTGGCCCGGGGTCATAACCGATGATCACATGGAGGTGAACCCCGTGCTTGGTGCTTGAGTTGAACAGGATGGGTTTTCAATGAAAGAATTGGTGCATTGGTTTAGTGAAGGTTCGACAGGAAGAGTTAGCCTGCGCTAGGACCTCATAGGAACTCGGGCATTCTGTCCCTCTAGAAAAAGGAAAAAAAGGAAAAAAATCTATTAGTTCATAGTGGGTATGTTACAAGTTTCCACGGACTAAACGATTTGGAAAAATTCTTGACACAATATGAAGATGAAGTATTAGAGAACCAGAGACTACTAGCATTGGACTTAGCACTCAAGGCCACACCCATAAGATGGTGGGGCACACACAAGGAGACCATCACAAATGGGTACCAATGTAAGAGGTTACTACACATAAGGTTCAACACAGAATAGAAAAACAACAAACAACAAAGATATGAATGACTAGGGACACTAGAGAAACACTTGGAGGAGTGTGAAACTCTATGGAAAATGACACCACCAAAGGAATGGCCTCACCACTTCATTCACACATTAGAGGGAATACCAACGAACTGGTATACAGATTAGGAACTACACAAAGGAAGTACAACATGGACGACATTGTAATAGAACTTTACCATCACTTTCTAATTTGAGCATGAGAACCCCAACATAGATGCAGCCCTGAAATGGATCAGAGGAGTCGTATGCATTGAAGAATCAGAAATAGAACTTATTACCCAAGAGCAGTAGTGAAATAAGCAGATAGTTAAGGAACTACTGTCATGTTACCATGTATAGGAGGAAACACCAGACGAAGATGACCCGTGTGACATTCATATTGAAGAAGTATAAGGTGAAAGAGATGTGAAGGGACCACCCATATAATCCAAAGTTATTTATGCACCAATCAATGTAAATAAAGTTAACATTGGAACAACTAAACATCCCAAAATGGATAACATTGGAGACTATTGGGATGAGCCAACAATACAAATCATCACAGAGTTGTTACGCGAGTATAGAAACTTGTTTCCTACAACATTTATAGAGATTAAGGGAATATAGGGAGAAATGGGAGAGATGAAGATACCTCTCAAAATTGAAGCAAGATTGATTAGACGAGGACCATATAGACTGAACCCCGTATATAAACATAAATTTAAGGAGGAGATCTATCGGATGCTTAAAGCCGACATAATCAAACCAATCGAGGAATCAGAATGGATAAGCCTGATGGTTGTATAGGACAAGAAACAAGGAACAGGGATTAGGATATGCATTGACTTGAGGAAGCTGACTAATGCATGCCTACATGACCCATTCACTACACCATTCATGGATGAAGTGTTAGAGAATGTGGGGGAGCATGAAACTTACTCATTCACTGATGGACATGAAGTGTGGCCCGATTTATAGCCTAGGTACCATGGTATACCCCTACAGTCACATGTGTAAGTCACTAAGATAAAGGCATCTAGGTTGCCAGTGCACGAACAGTCACCAGGCGGGTACAATCGACAGTTGGGTGGACCGCAATGAGTAGGGTATCAAGCCTGAAACCTGTCAACCGTATCGAAAGAAAGTGTTCTAGAATACCACTGAGCACCTCGAATGGATTCGAGACCCATGAAGCTCCATGGAAAATACGATCAACAGAATCCCAAGATAAGCCCTCTATATCAGTTCCCCAATATGTTTGGTCTGACTTTGGAGGGGTTATCTTCGATACCTTTCCGCATGCGACCTCATGTTTATCCCCTGTGTTAGAGGGGGGTCCCAGATAACTTTCACGGCTACTAGAATTTCAAGCACTCCCTAGCTCAGACTCTTATGTTTGTTTTTGTAGCCTTGAAGAGTTTCCTCTCCAATCCTAAATCAAGGCTCTAGCCTAGACTAAATTGATGAACCCTTTAAAAAAAAATTCTAATAAATTTCAATTAGGTGTTAATTTTAGTGGCTATATTAAGTCAAAATGAATGGAAGTGAAACCAGTGATGTTATTTAAGAGATTGAAGAGAAGAGCATAAGATGATACTCGAAACAAAAATACTTCTTTCTTCACAAATAAATATTTTCCAATTGAAACTCTTTCACCAAACTTTTCGTAACTACTTTTCTCAGATCTTTGAAAAGAAAAAACTCAAAACAAGATTTCGCTCGACTATGAGGCACTTAATGTCCTAAGCATTCAAGTAAATAACTCAAGAAAGATTTCTTTTTCCTTAGTAAACAAAGCAAATCGCCTAAACTACTTTACCAAACAAAGAAATGAAAGAATTTTTTTTATTGTTTCATGCTTCAAAACAATAAATTTGAAAATGAATTCTTTTCTTTTCTTCCAAAGAAAAAATGGGGAAAATGACGACAAGACAAGACTAATAAATGGCTTATGGCCCAATCGTAGATCACAGGGAGTCACTAACAACACTAAGCAGGCAGATCAAAGCAGACTCACCAACTTGTCTAAAAACCCTATTTAAAGAAAACAGAAGAAACCTTTGGTCGAAAGAAAGATAAATTGAAGTCAGACCTAGGCTACAGACTACTATAATAGATACCATTACTAGATAAAGAAAACCCCTGAGGAGTCTGACTCCTGATAGGGAAGAGGATGACTTCCTCTTCTTTTTACAAAATTTTTCTCAACATGCACGCTACTGACACTTCAACAACCAACATATGTATGCAGTTTGTCCAAGGGTAGGGCATGTATGTACGCATGTAGGCCCACTACAGGCCTCGTACACCTTTGTAACTCCTCAAAAAAATAAAAAAACAACAGTCCAACATAGGCAGGGAGTACTAGTATGGAAGACCAGAATCCCTTAAAGACAAAGAAGCTTACAAAAACTTAGAAAATAGTGAATGAACTAATTCAGACCACCCAAAAATAAATATCCCCAAAGACCCTAGAGTCATCCCCAGTATGGTCACCAATTTTTCTATAGAGGGAAAACCCCTCTACGGACTACACAAAGGGTCTAAAGTGTAGGCAAAGCTAACTGTGTAAAGTATCCTACTTTTTATCACTATCCCAACACTACCCCAAAATCATACTTAAAAGACAAGAGAGGGATCGGGTAGGCCTACCTTAATCTCTGTGTCCAGTGTCGATCCCTTTGCACTTGGTTGTTTCCTAATTGCAAATCTCCCCCCAAGGTTGACCTGCATTCATCAAAAGGCAAACAAGAAAATACAAGCATGCATTTTACATATGGATCAGTGGGTTAGACATCATAAACAAGAAATGAAAACAAATCATATTAGTTTAAGACATCATTTGGCGGGACGAAAAAAGTAATTATTTATATTAATCTCACAAAAATCACTTACAACATGAGACCAACACTGGTCCTTGAACTTGGTCCTAGGCTCCTCTTCACCATGCATCAACTGGTTCCATGTCTTCTTCTCCTCTTCAGTTCTCTCTTAGTGAAATGGTAAGGGCTTTGAAATTGGGTCAAAGGGGGATTGATAAAATGGGTAGAGTTTCTTTCCTCTCATGCTTCCCCTTGCAGTGGGACCCCAACCCTTTCATTTATACGCCAAAAGGGATGGTAACAGTTGTTGAAATAATGTAATTGCAAAGTGTATTCTTATTATTATTTGATATATTATTCATTGGATCAATCCCCATTGTGGATTGATCATGTCATCTACTTTAAAAGGACCAAATCCCCTTTTGCGGATTGGTCGTATTGTAATTTTAAAAGGAAAAAGAAGAAGTCGGCCCTAGAATATATCAAAGAGGCCTAGAAGCATAATAAAGGTGGTTATAACCACCCAGTTGGAGAATTTGGCCCTACCAGTGAAGAGACACTTCACATGTTCTAGTCTTGTATAAATAAGGAGGCTAGCACCTCACTTAGACAAACAACTCACTTGGTCATTGAGAGACAAGTTTCATATCTGCTACTGGACAAGAAGGAGAGAGAGAGTGGCGCATATTTGGAACACGACTTTCTGTATTAGTTTAAGAGATCTCTTGGCATTGTATTAGCTATCTATATTATGAAAGTTTTGTTGGGTTTTCTTCCCCTAGAGGGTTTCCCAAGATAAATGATGTGTCTCTTGTGATTGTGTATTTCTCAGTGATCTTGGATTATGCTATTGTTATCTAATGAAATGCAAACAACTATGTTAATGGCTTAAAAATTAACTTGGTATCAGATCCAAGATGAAGGAAGCATCTTTCAAAAGTGTGAAAAATGTCACTGTTGTTGTACATGAAAATTAGGGCTTTTTGATGGTGAATCTTTTCAGCCCCAAAACCATATAGAAAAGTGTGCCTTCCCCTAAGTATCACTTTGGCACTCTCAGCACACCTTTTCAGTGGCTCGATCTCCCGGAAAGTGAAACCCTAGTTTCACAAAGTACCAGAAGAACCAGAAAACCAGTGTACCAGAAGCACCAAGAAGTACCAAAGTACCAGAGGTACCGAAAAACCAGAAGCACTAGTCCAAAAATCCATAGATCAAATTTGGAGGATAAAAAGTTGTATTTTCTCAGATCCAAACACACTAGGCTACTTGCCTCAGCCAAGAACACCTCTTGGTAAGTTCAGATTTTGATTTTGAGCACTTTCATTTTTTGGTCATTTTCCTAGCTCCAGGTAAAGATGTATGCAAGCGTTAAGCTTGTTGACAAGCTAGAAGGAGTGGAAAACTTCCATTCCTAGAAGTATAGGATTGGCATCATTCTTGAAGAGAATGAACTAGCAAGATTTGTCAAAGAAGAAGTACTGGAACTCGCCAATGCTGCAGAAAAGGCAAAGCATCAAAAGGACACAATCAGGGCCAAAAGAATCATTGCATATTCAATCAAAGACCACCTGATTCCTTATGTGTCATCTAAGAAGACTCTGAAATAAATTTTTTATGCCTTGACTAGACTATATGAAGGAAAGAACAGAAACTGGAAGATGAATCTAAGAACTCAACTGAAAAATACAAGGATGCAGAAAGGATAAATGATTCAAGAATACTTCTCTAGAATCTCAGAATTCAAAGAACATCTAGAAGCTATTGGAGATACCATAGATGAATACAAACTCATAATGACAGCCCTAAATGGTCTCACAAGACCTTGGGATGCATTCATCCAAACGATATGTGCCAGAACGAAGAAACTAAAGTTTGACAATCTATGGGAAGAATGCATCCAAGAAGAAACAAGAGTAGTGAATTGTGAAGCATTATTAGAAAGAGATGATGATCAAGCCCTAGATACTCACACCAAAGGAGGGAGGAAGAAACCCTACTTCCAAAAGGAGACTCATAAAGAGCCTAAAAAATCAAACAAATTCAATCATAAAGAATCTCATCCAAGGATATTTCAGAAGAAAGGACAACGAAAGGAAAGGGACTACTCATCTATACAATGCTATCATTGTGACAAGATGGGACACAATACGAAGTTTTGTCCAACTAGATGAGAAGAATACAAGAGAAAACATAAGAGGCTCCATGCCCATGTAGTCAAATATGAAGAGCCACCTGCAAAGATGATAAGAGAACAAATCAAAGACCATGTCTTGATCTCGACCCTCTCAAGATCTGTAACACCCAGTGAGGAAACTTGGCTCATTGATAGTGGTGCATCCAAGCACATGACAAGACAAAGAAACATTCTCTCTTGTATCTCAGAAAAGAAGTTTTCTCAGAAAGTGACACTTGGAGATGATTACCAATATCCCATCAAGGGAGTGGGAGAATCAAACCACAAACTGAATTCAAGGAATTCACTAAAAATGAAGGACGCACTATATGTAACAGGATTGAAGAAGAACCTACTATCCATTTCATATTTAGAAAAGAAAGGCTTTGGAGTTGCCTTTATAGATGGAGAAGTTCTTATGTGGGATAAAGGAGAAACCTTAGATGATGCAATCATCATTGGAAGTGAAGAAAATGGCTTGTATAAACTAAAGGGTCACTCAGAGGCTTCCATGACCCACGCCATTGAAAACTCATGTGAACTTTGGCATAGAAGGTTAGCCCACATCAATTACAAGGCACTACCATAAATATGCAAAGCGGTCACAGGTTTACGGGAATTCAAAGGTGACCATGAAGACATATTCAATGGATGTGCACAAGGGAAGAACATCAAGAACTCATTTCCGAAGAGGGACAACAAGGTAGAAGGAGTCCTAGAACTCATTCATTCAGATGTATGTGGCCCAATTCCATCATCCTCCATTAGTGGGTATGTATATTATGTATCATTAATTGATGATTACTCTCATAAAACCTGGATATATTTCTTGAAATCTAAAGATGAAGTGTTCAACAAGTTCAAAGAATTCAAAGCCTTGATAGAGAACCTTTCTGAAAGGAAGATTAAGATACTCAGGTCAGATAATGGAGGACAATATACCTCAAAAGAGTTTGTGAACTTCTGCAAATATGTTTGGATCAAGAGGGAACTCACTACTCCCTATAATCCCCAACAAAATAGTGTAATTGAACGTAAGAACATAACCATAATGGAAGCTGTGAAGACTGTGATCTATGATCAAGATCTTCCTATGTTCTTATGGGAAGAAGCAACAATGGTAGTTGTATATGTGCAAAACGGATTGTCCCATAGTGCACTTGGGCTCAAGACACCAGAAGATATGTTCACCGGAAAGAAGCCAGAGGTAAGCCATCTCAAAATATTTGGCTTTCCAGTGTTTATTCATATACCTAAAAAAAAGAGAAACAAGCTGGACCCTTCAGGAAAGAAGGGAATATTTGTGGGATACTGTGAGGTATCCAAGGCCTTTAGAATCTATATACTAGGTCAACATCACATTGATATAAGAAAGGATGTGACATTTGATGAAGATGCAGTGCTCAAGAAATATAAACTATGCCAGCTTGAAGAAGTATATGAAGAGGAACCCGTAATCCCCGATACTGCAATGAGGTAGGTTCCCAGAGATGCAGAACCAGTGAGGGAAGTTGTGACTTCCCCTAATGAGGAACTTATACAATACCATGATATAGTAGAAGTGAAAGAACCTCCTCAGATGATGATTCTCATAAAAGAAAACCAGCTTGGGCTAGTGTTATCCACATTTTTGGTCATCGGGATGATGTCATGATAGTGTCATGATAATAGAAAATCAAAATATTTATTAAGAACATTTTCATGAGAAAGGTTACACTTGTCAGTTTCCAGAAAGCTTAGTTTAAAAGATAGTTCGCAGGCTGCATATATACTCTCCTGCGAGAATCCTTAATTCCCGCAGGCCTCTTTCAGCTTGACTGTGAACTTCTCGCACTGCACTCAAAGTCAGGGTGCGAACATGTTTCTAAGGAAGGAAAATGGATGAGTTCTCGATTCTTCTAGAAATAATCTTCTAGAAGGATGAGTTGGCTTTCGAACGGTTGGCAAAATACCGACTTTCCAGATATCTTGGGATCATTCTTTATCCAAGTAACTAAACTATCTTCTTCTATATATTGAGGAGATTGCTCATGGAAAGGGTTAACAAAAGAGATTAGAAGCCAGCTAGTAAGAGATTGATTGGAGAATCAGTGCAAGACTGTATGGAGGATTGATGCTACAGCAGCAAAGGACAACAACAAGGTCATCTTATGTGGTTGATTTTCTTCATGCATGAGCAAGTGTGTGTGTCTGAACTAGAAACCATTGAAAGGAGATCTACGACATCAAGGCTCAGGTTGTATATTTCTCTTTCAGTTAATTCAATACATGAATATGTCCCTTTCCCATAATGATGATGTCATCTTATTACATGATTCCTTGATCACATGTATAGACTAGGTATTGAATACATTAATTTGCTTGTACTTCGATTGGTTTGTACTGTTGTGATTGGATGGCACAAGAGCATCAAAGCGGAGCAGGGAACAACAAAGATTTAAGGAGATCGTTCATAAGGTATGTCCACTATCCATTTCTCTTAGTTCGTTCAATAATCTAGATCTAGGGAAAGAGTAGTATTCTGTCTCGTTTTGTTCTAGATCCAGGTGGATCTAGGGAGATTGGTCTGTGTCCGC
>ML787729.1:227206-250246 GCA_009831015.1 Picea engelmannii
TTAAAAATACTCCGAGGGACTCGTCCGAAGGATGAGCTTATATCAACAAGCATATGTGATCCTCTTCAAGCTTGCATAAAAATAAAGAGGTACTTGCCAGAAATGGTGGGGGAAAAATTTGGGAAAGGGATATGTTTCGTCTTGGAGTTAATTGGCAGTAAGTGTCGCTCTTGAACATGACACCCCCTATTCATCATCCGAAGTTGGTTTTGGAAATCTATTTGCCTCTCATTCGATTTGATTACAAGGTATTTCCATGCGTCGTTTTTGAGTCAATGCTGCCAAATCATTGGTCGTGTCGTCCATATGTTCAAGAGCTGTCCATTTTGAACCTCTATTGAGTCGGCCATCTGCAGTTATCCTTTCACTTTGTGTCGGCCTTCCCTGTGTCCAAAGTCCAATTACTACATGATCTGTTTCACCATCAAACTCTGTTACTGATTTCGTGTCACTGATGGGGGATGCATCAAGGCCCTCCCGTGACGAGTCTTGTTCCGTCGACTTCAGCACATTATCTGGGATTAAGACTTAGAAATCATTAATTACCTTGAAGCTTGCATGCCTCAATGGCAAGTTTCTTGCTTTTGACAGTGGGTTTACATCATTGACCTCTGATCGAAAGATTTCGTCAGGTGTTCGACATCAACTCATTTATTCACAGTCGATGGATTGTACTATAGTACCTTGGGAATCATTGGCATTAATGGTGATCTCCCTCGCACTTGTTAACGATATACATCAATGACTGGTAATCAAGTGGTTTCTACCATGTTCGACTTCGACACATGTAATCACATGGTCAGATTTGTACTTTGGGTGATAGGTTTGAAGACCCTGGATCCTGTCTTTACATCCAGGTTGTGATGGAATATGTATATTTTGCGACAGATAGATCCACTGTGTATGGTTTGTGGCTATGTCGTTTTGGTTGTACATTTGTCGCACAGATCCACAGTGTATTCCGGTGGCTGTGCTATATTATGACTACATGGATCCACAGTGTATGATTAGTGGCCATGCCCTTTATTTTTTATATCATCAGTCTATGATCTGAGTATGGGGATGCCTACCTCAGGATTGATATATTTGATATTCTGTTGATGCTTGGATGTTTGCAGGTCTCTGATTAGATGCGCTTTTTGGTTCTTGACACACACATGCCGCTTACAAATTCTATCGAATGTCACTGGTTCCGCTCTCATACTTTGGGGGGCATTCTGTTATCCACATTTTTTGTCATTGGGATGATGTCATGATAGTGTCATGATAATAGAAAATCAAACTCTTTATTAAGAACATTTTCATGAGAAAGGTTACACTTGTCAGTTTCCAGAAAGCTTAGTTTAAAAGATAGTTCACAGGCTGCATATATACTCTCCTGCGAGAATCCTTAATTCCCGCAGGCTGCTTTCAGCTTGAGTGCGAACTTCTCGCACTGCACTCAAAGTCAGGGTGCGAACATGTTTCTAAAGAAGGAAAATGGATGAGTTCTCGATTCTTCTAGAAAGAATATTCTAGAAGGATGAGTCGGCTTTCGAATGGTTGGCAAAATACTGACTTTCCAGATATCTTGGGATCATTCTTTATCCAAGTAACTAAACTATCTTCTCCTATATATTGAGGAGATTTCTCATGCAAAGGGTTAACAAAAGAGATTAGAAGATAGCTAGTAAGAGATTGATTGGAGAATCAGTGCAAGACTGTATGGAGGACTGATTCTACAGCAGCAAAGGACAACATCAAGGTCATCTTATGTGGTTGATTTTCTTCATGCATGAGCAAGTGTGTGTGTTAGAACTAGAAACCATTGAAAGGAGATCTACGACATCAAGACTCAGGTTGTATATTTCTCTTTCAGTTAATTCAATACATGAATATGTCCCTTTCCCATAATGATGATGTCATCTTATTACATGATTCCTTGATCACATGTATAGACTAGGTATTGAATACATTAATTTGCTTGTACTTCGATTGGTTTGTACTGTTGTGATTGGACGGCACAAGAGAATCGAAGCGGAGAAAGGAACAACAGAGATTTAAGGAGAGCGTTCATAAGGTATTTCCACTATCCATTTCTCTTAGTTCGTTCAATAATCTAGATCTAGGGAAAGAGTAGTATTCTGTCTCGTTTTGTTCTAGATCTAGGTGGATCTAGGGAGATTGGTCTGTGTCCGCACTCACGAATTTATCCTGAAACAACTAGAGAGCTTATTCAAGATGGAGAGAAGTACGATGTTCCCCAAGGAACTATGAGACAGGTGAAAAGACCAAATTCATTCTCCAATTATACAACTTTGATGTGTGATCTCCTAGAAGAGGATCCTACCTGCTTTGAAGAAGCCATTCAAAGAAAAGAATGGGAAGATTCCATGACAAAGGAATACCAATCCATAATGAAGAATGAAGTATGGGAAATAGTTCCTAGACAGAAGAATAAAGATGTGGTATCCTCCAGATGGCTCTTCAAAATAAAACATGTTGCTGATGGAAGTATTGAGAAGTATAAAGAAAGATTTATCGCTCGTGGCTTTTCCCAGAAGGAATGCATTGACTATGAAGAGACATTCGCTCCTATGGCCAGATACACTTCGATCAGAACCATCATAGCTCTTGCAGCTAATATGAAGTGGAAGTTGCACTAGATGGACGTGAAGACAACTTTCCTAAATGGTTTCATTGAAGAGGAAGTGTATATACAGCAACCTCAAGGATTTGAGGTTGAATACATGAGGTATCATGTCCGTAGATTGAAGAAATCCTTATACGGATTGAAGCAAGCTCCTAGAGCTTGGTATGGCCGTATAGACAGTTTCTTGACGAGATTAGGCTTTACCAAGAGTAAAGTAGACTTTAACCTCTACTTCAAAATCATGAACAATGAGACAATAATCTTACTACTATATGTGGATGACTTATTCTTAACTGAAGAAGAAAAGATCATCATTGAATGTAAAAAGAGACTTGCCTCAGAATTTGAAATGAAAGACCTTGGACTAATGCATTATTTCTTAGGTCTTAAGGTATGGCAGAGTCCTGAGAGGATCTTCCTTAACCAAGGGAAGTACACGGTTGAAATATTGAAGAGATTCGACATGTTGGAATGCAAGCCCATAAATACAGCCATGGAAGCAAAGTTGAAGCTACTGGTCGATACATCATCAGAGTTGATTGATGCCACACTGTATAGATAGATTATTGGATCATTGATGTACCTGACAAACACTAGACCAGACATTTGTTTTTCTATGAAAACCTTGAGTTAGTTTCTGGTAGAACCCAGACATGTTCACCTAGTGGCTGCAAAACATGTGATGAGGTACCTTAAAGGTACAATAGATTATGGTCTCAGCTATGATGGAGATCATGATTTCACATTGAGTGGATATACTGATGCAGATTGGGCAGGAAGTGTTTCTGACAGGAAAAGCACTTCAGGATGTTGTTTCAGTTTGGGATCAGCTATGATGTCGTGGCGAGTAGGAAGCAATCTAGTATTGCTCTCAGCAAAACAGAAGCAAAATACATTGCTGCATGTTCTGCCAGCTGTGAAGCTATATGGCTTCAAAATTTGTTGACCATCCTATTTGACTTAGAGATGAGAGAAAAATTGATTCTATATGACAACAAGAGCTGCATAAAGATGACAGAGAATCCTGTATTCCATGACAAGTCGAAGCACATAGAAATCTATTATCATTACATCCGTGACATGGTGCAGAGAGGATCCCTAAAGCTCCAGTACATTAGCAGGGATGAATAGGTTGCTGACATGTTGACCAAGCCACTATCTCGTATAAAGTTTGAGTACTTTCGAGATAATCTTGGTATAGTCCGAAGGGACCCTCCTCAAAAGGGGGAGTAGATGTTGTGATAATACATCTCTTGCTTTCGACTTGATGGTTGTGATGTAAAGCAAGATGATGTGATATGACTAGTACAGTGCTTCCAACTGGATAGCTATGACGTAAAGCCAGTATAGTATCCTTCTTCCAACCTGATGGTTGTGACGTAAAGTAGGACGAGTACCTTGATTCCGACCTGATGGTTGCGACGTAAATCAAGATGATGTGATATGACTAGTACTATTCTTCCAACTAGATAGTTGTGATGTAAAGCCAGTCTAGTATCCTAATTTTGACCTGATGGTTGTGACATAAAGCAGGACGAGTACCTTGCTTCCGACTTGATGGTTGCGATGCAAAGAAATATGATGTGTGTGACTAGTACTATGCTTCCGGCTATATAGTTGCGACATAAAGCAAGTCTAGTTCCTTGCTTTCGACCTGAGGGTTGTGACATAAAGAAGGATGTGTACCTTGCTTCTGACATGATGGTTGTGACGTAAAGAAAGATGATATGATGAGACTAGCACTGACCATCCAGCTAGATAGTTGTGACGTAAAGCCAGTCTAGTATCCTTCTTCCGACCTGATGGTCATGACATAAAGCAGGACGAGTATCTTGCTTCCATATTGAGTGTTGTGATGTAAAGAAAGACGATGAGATGAGACTAGTATTGTGCTTCCAATGTGATAGCTGTGACGTAAAGACAATCTAGTATCTTGCTTCCAGCTTGAGTGCTGTGACGTAAAGCAAGACATTGAGATGAGACAAGTATTGAGCTTCAAGCTTGGAAACTATGACATAAAGCCAGTCTTGTATTATGATGAGCCAGTCTTGTGCTGTGATGATGATGATGTATCAGTTTTTATACCAATACATATTGATGTAAATGATGATGACATTCCTTTGAGAATGATGATGCTACTGATGAAGAAAACTTTCGATGATTTATAGATATGTCAGTCAGTGTTCCAAGATGATATTGATGATGTTGTCCTCTCACCCACTTGATGTTGTTGATTATGTTGTCCTCTCTCTCTCGCATGATGATGCTGAAGAATACCCTTCTTGTTAAGGGGGAGTGTTGAAATAATATGGTTGCAAAGTGTATTCTTATTATTCTTTGATATATTATTCATTGGATCAATCCCCATTGTTGATTGATCATGTTGGATACTTTAAAAGGACCAAATCCTCTTTTTCGGATTGGTCATATTGTAATTGTAAAAGGCAAAAGAAGAAGTTAGCCCCAGAATATATCAAAGAGGCCTCGAAACATAATAAAGGTGGTTATAACCACCTAGTTGGAGAAGTCAGCCCTGCCAGTGAAGAGACACTTCACATGTGTTAGTCTTGTATAAATAAGGAGGCTAGCACCTCACTTAGACACACAACTCACTTGCTCATTGAGAGACAAGTTTCAAATTTGCTCCTAGAGAAGAAGGAGAGAGAGAGTGGCACATATCCGGGAGAGGAATTTCTTTATTAGTTTAAGAGATCTCTTGGCATTGTATTGGCTATCTATATTAAGAAATTTTTGTTGGGTTTTCTTCCCCTAAAGGGTTTCCAAGGATAAATGTTGTGTCTCTTGTGATTGTGTATTTCTCAGTGATCTTGGATTATGCTATTGTTATCTAATGAAATGAAAACAACTATGATAATGGCTTAAAAATTAACAATGGTTGGGGTGACTAGCTATGGTAAGTCAAATGGTTAAGTAGTAGCCCAAAAACTAGTATCCTATGCAATTTTCCACATTCCGCAATATTCTGTGAGTGTACACAGGCTGTAGTGGCTTAGAAAGCATGTGTAAATGGGAAGTAATGGTTCAGGGCATGTACACCTTCACAATTATGGTTTTTAGAAGATATGTTCAATAATGGCTTGGTAAAGATAACAAGTTAGATGGTCTGATGCCAGGTATGCATGTTAGGTGCAATTTCTCATAAGTTAGACTCAGACACCATGACATTGACATAAGTTCCTGATGCAAGAGGCAAAGTGAACCCTCCATATGTTTGGAAGGGTAACTAAATAGAGGAGGACACAACTCTATGTAGAGAGATAAACTTACTAAGGTCATATTGAATCCTATATCTTGACGAACAAACAGAAGGATGTGCTTTGTCCAAAGGTGACTCATTGTGTTGTCAACAAAAAGAAAATACTTTTCCCTTCCTCTTTTTGGGGTATATTTGATTTTTTTGTCTTTTTAAATAATTGTGGATTTTTTTTGAAAAAGAATAAAGAATGATACATTATAAAGGACGATCGAGTGTTACAGACATACTAGTTCCAAGTGCAAGGAACACATTGATTCTCAGAGCAAGGGGACATATGCAGGAAAAGGACACTTGGGAAAAATCCTCCATGGGTCAAGGTGTCAAGATGCAAAGGCAAAGTGCTAGAAGGCTTGCATATGAGGCATGATTTATATGGTTTAGTTGAGAGAAACATGGAGCCAGCATTAGGCCAAAGACACAAGAATGAAAATGTGATTAATAAGACACAATGATAACGTCCTTTGACGTGATTTTGATGAGCCCATAGAAGGTAAGCTCAATGGTTTTTCATTTTTAGAGAGTCTGAAAAAATGTAAAAGGAGACTCCACTGGGGTACCTTTTTCGAAGGTAATCTAGTCGGATCGAAAAAGGGGTAAACTAGCACTGAACAAACGTCTATTCAAAATCATTTTAACGAGTGTGACAAAGAAAATATCACTCAACAATATTTTCATTTTTAAGGAGTCTAAAAAGATATTAACTATAGACTCCGTAAGGGATGTTCTTATGGACCAATTTAATGAGTGTGAAGAAACAAGATCACTCGACTATCTTTTCAATTTTAGGGAGTCTGAAAAGAGATTAACTATGGACTATGTGGGGGGTTCCTTTTTCATAGATTTAGTCCCTCATGCCCGAAAATGGGGTAAAATTATACTTGAGAGTAATCTTCTAGAGAACCGAAGCTCCTAGAGTATACCTTTGTTCGTACTTTTGACCATCCGGACTGAAAAAGGGGTAAACTACCGCCGGATAGACGTTCCTTCAAATTTCATTTTAGTGAGCATGAAGGGCAACAAGATCGCTCGACAATATTTTCATATTTAGAGGGCCTGAAAAGGGATTAAAAGAAGACCGATTGTCTTTTGGGAGTCCCAAGGGTGAGATCAAGAGTGATAATGAATCATGTAAATGAGGCTCATACTCATAATCAGGAAAAAATAATAAGGAATCCTGAGCCAATAGTCATTAGTGATGACATGGACACCAAAATGCAACCATGATCTACCTAGGGAATCCATATACAGGTAGGCTCTACCACTAAATTACGACACTCTTAGAGAAAAAGTGAGGGTTTTGTGTCATAATTCAGTGGGATCAATCCTATGGCAAAGAAAAAAATACAACAAGGTGCAACAAGTGGAGGTGGAATCCTATCTTACATGCACAAAGTTGGAAAAACGACTTTTTACCAAAAGACCTTTAAAAACCAACCCAACTCTCAAAAAAAACTTCCCAATACCTAAATTAACACTTGTCATAACATCCCCTGAGAAACTCAAGAATCATAGTAAATGATTTTCAAGCTAGAAAAAATGGCAAAAGGATCAAGAAAATGACAAAACGGGGCAAAAAAGTCTATAAATAGAAAGTTGGCAGCTCATTATCACCATTGTAATTTGAGAATTGACCAAAAGTCAAAAAACACCCCTTTATCGAAATAGTTGATTCTGGGAGCTTCAGTGGACGAAATGAACTTCCATTTGGACCAAGTAAGTACATACTATCCTCCCTTGCATTTCCTTCTTCCATTTTTTTAATTTCTTTTGTTTTTTGGGGGGGGGCGTTGACCTTTAAAGAGGTTTTCCCTGCATGTACACAGGTTGTCCAAGCACATCCCACTTGTACACATGGGCGAAAGAGAAGCTTCCCGCGTGTACATGCGACTGTCCTCAAGATAGCCTGCATACACCCTGCAAGAGTTAACTCTCCATTTCTTTGTGTTTGCACCATGTATGTGCATTGGAGAGAGAGGGAGCATGAGGAAATTGATTTTTTGGTGTCCGAGGACCGTGATGCTATCATTTTTTTGTCACAATGAGGGTTGCTAAAGTTATTCCAGTGTCTGTTTATGAGGGCACAACCCAGGTTGCTAAAATCATTGATATATTACTGGCATCCTGACGTAGAGGCATTCATGCTCGAGGGGCAATCATTGACTCTAATGATTGAGGATATTTACTTCCTGACTGGTCACTCAAGGAGAGGGGATCTAGTCAACTTGTGTACCTTTCCCCCTGGGCCGCACAACATTGAGGAGTTGATTGGACTCCATTGCGAGGCTGGTACTAAGAAAGTGGGTTCTCAGGTGCCTATTCATGAGATCAACAACCTATCACTCAAAGTGATAGTTCTACTCATTGGGAGGATCAATGGATTTGTGGCTTTTCATCAGGCTTCCCGGGCACACATGCATTGTGCGATACAATGCTTAAATTCATAGATTTTTGACTAGAGTACCACCGTGCTGGATTGCATGAAGAGACAATTGACAGAGTGTCATATACAGGAGCACTGTAAATTCGGGTTTGGGACCATTTTGTGCTCCTTTTTATTTGAGAGGGTACCCAACATTCGTCCTCAAGAGACTATACGATCGCACAAGGCCACTCTTCCGACGCTATGCAGATGTGTGGATTTGTTGTCACGGCAGGGTGGGGGGAGGACCATCAAGGCCTTTGATGAATTTTGTTTTGACTGGTGGTCATGACAGATTCCAACAATAGAGGACTACCCCTATGCTGAGATTAACTTTTCTAGAGATCCTGACATGCCTATTCTTCTTGGAGCGGAGTGACGAGAGATGGGTAAGTTTTATTTTCAAAGTTATTTAATTTTTGTGTCTTTTTATATATATCTTTTTTCTGTATACCAGAGTATCTGACACTTATGGATCTGTTATGTATAGATGTGGTACCAGTGCATCCAACAGACTTCTTGAGGACTAGGCAGCATCCTCAACCAGAGGCAAGACCAGCTGGAGCCACCAAACCATCAACAACAGTAGGGGGGCATCCAGCCAGAGAGGCTGAGAGAGTATTGAGACGGGTAGAGTGGAACCTTACCACACTGACTCATACAGTCCCTATCATCTACCCCTCTACTTCGGCCACCCAATTATAATAAATATTTCTTATTGTAATTGGTCACTGTGGAGTCAACCATCGGTATGGTCTTGGTTCGATAGGATGATTTTCTCTCAGAATACATGATTTATTACCTGAGTCGAGGCCTGGTTGGAATGGAACTCAATTATTCCCACATTGAAAAACTTGCGTTGGCAGTAGCTCATGTTGTCCAATGGTTCCATCATTACATTTTGTTTCACAAGACCACCATCATTATCATTGTGAATCCATTTCAATACGTGTTGACATGATGTGTAATTGGCAGAAAGATAAGTAAATGGATAGTTATCCTCTAGGAATTCAACTTAGATTTTGTTTCGACGAAATCAAAGAAATCATTGATCTTTGCAAAACTCATTTTGGAACTTCTGGTTGAAACAGGTGATGTTATACCTGAAGAGTCTCCTATCAAAGGAGACATGTTTTTTATTGTGTCATTGAACCCCTGGTACAGAGATATACTAGTCTATCTCCAAACTTTGAAGTTCGCCACATCTGCTTCTCATGATGAGCGTCACCGTATAGGCCATCAGGCCAAGAACTATCTCATACTCGAGGAAACTTTGTATCGTCGAGGTGTAGATTGAATCCTTTTCTGGTGTGTCACTCATGAAGAAGCGGAAATAATGATTAACGATTGCCACACTAGAGCATGTGGCGTTCATTTGTCTAGGCTGGAAACAACCCAAAATATTCTACGAGCCGGTTACTTTTGGCTGACATTAATCAAAGATTGTGTTGAATCATTCAATAAGTGCCACTCGTGTCAGATCTTCTCTCGGAAGATAAGAGCACACCCTGCTCCCATGTTTCCCGTCATCACAGTTGGTCCCTTCACCAAGTGGGGGATTGATTACGCTACATGCAACCCTCCTTCCACAAGGGGGCATCGTTATATCATCATAGCAGTAGACTAATTCATGAATTGGATCGAAGCTATGCCAACATTTAAATATGATGGTGAGACTGCAACTCTCTTTTTGTTTAACCAGATAATAGCAAGGTTTGACGTCCCGAGAGAGATTGTCACTGACCATGGTAGTCACTTTCAGAACAAAATGATGTCTGAGTTAACATCAAAACTTGGGTTGAGGCAATAAAATTCATCACCCTACTATCCACAAGTGAATGGTCAAGTGGAAGATGTGAATAAATCCCTTAAGAATATCTTATAGCGAATGATCGATTTGCCTAGGTCAAATTGGAATTTGATGTTGTATTCGGCATTATGGGCCTACTGAACATCTATTAATACTGTAACCAGTTTTTCACCTTTTCAACTCATTTATGGGATGGAATAAGTCTTTCCTATAGAGTGTCATATCCCCTCTCTAAAGTTGGCAATACAATTACTTCTAGACACTTCACCACTTGAACAACGTTTATTATATCTTGAGTATCGTCAGGATGCAGCCTTGGCTAACGAGGCTCACAAAAAAAAATTCAAGTGTCAGGTGTCAATATGATACAACAATGTCACCACAAACAATGTCGTTGAATACAACATAGTCTTAGAGTTTCTTCATGACGCTTTGTCACATAGTATCTCTCACCTCTGGGTCTACTTAGATGCTTAGCTAGTTGTGTCTCAGTTAAATGGGGTTTACCATGTTTATGATCCTACACTACACCGATGGATCCTTAGGGTACGTCTCTTAGAATGAAGCTTTGATTCCATTATGTATATCCGTGTTCCTAGGAGATTGAATCAAATCACAGATACTCTAGCTAATCATGTATTAGACTGGCATATTGCACACATGTAAGAAAAAGCACACACATGCACATGTAAATACATTTGTAAAATAGATGTAATCCATAAGACCTAAAAATATGAAAAATGTCCATATATATGTCAAAAAATATCAGAGTACATGGGTGGGAGCAAGCGCCTTAAAAATATTTATAGTCAGAGTCACATGTCTTATGCCCTCAAAAATATATAAGAGGTGCTCTCACCACATAAGTAGTCTAGCTAAGGGCGATGCCTGTTGGCCCTGTCGTAGTGAACAACCATGTTTTCCAAATGCCAAAAGAGCTGGACCCAGGTCCGTGGTACCCTAATTACATGAGTTTGCATCGATGGTGGGAGATCCTTGGGCATGCTTCGACGCTTCAAAAGAGCATTGAGCAGCTTTGTCCCAATGAAAAGGAATGTCCTTCTTTAGTAAACTCATAAAACCCTTTTTGATCTCGGCATAGTTCACGATGAAAAGCTGTAAAAAGTTCTCTTTTCCCTGTAGACTCTGAAGCTGAGGGATTGTGCACGTGGGAGGCAACTGAATTATTGCCTCAAACTTTAGAAGATTGACCATGATCCCTATTGTCGAAACTATAAAACCTAGCAGACGACCCAATGTGACTCAAAAACTGCATTTGTTTGGATTCAAGTGGATCTAGTAGTGGCAACATCTCTCAAAGATAAGTTGGAGGTGTGTGGGATGATGAACTCTCTTGCAATATCATGACGCTAAATCATTAAGATAAGCCTCGACTGTGTGTTTGAGGTCGTGGAAAGAAAAAATACATGGCCCGCTAAAACATATATCCAACATTTTTCAGACCAAAAGGCATCTTCTAATAAGAGAATGTACCCCATGAACAGATGAAAGCGGTTTTTTGTTGGTCTTCAGGCTTGATTTGTATATGATTGTATCCCAAAAAACCATCCATGAAAGAAAAGGCTTCACAACCTGCGCATTCATCGGCTATTTGGTTAATAAATGGTGTGGGGAAATTGTCTTTTGGATAGGCCTTGTACAAATCATGAAAATCCATACATACGCAAATCATACCCTACTTTTTATTGACTGGAATGGGATTTGACACCCATTGAGTCAATTGGATGGGGTAGATAAAACTAGCTTGGAGTAGTTTCTCTACTTCAGCCTTCATAGTTGTTGCTTTCCTAGGATTTACTAGAAAAAGCTTCTGCTAGACCGGCTTAGCATCAGGATATGTCGTGATTTCATGTTCAGTGATTCTTGGATCTATGCCTATCATTTCCTCGTAAGACCAAGCAAACACGTCACGAAATTCTTTAAATAAATCTATGTAGATTTTAATCTTTTCGGGGGAGCATTCTGCTCAAACGAAGATATTCTCCACAATACCAAGGGTTCTAGAGATATTGATGGGCATCGTTTGATCAATGGTTTGATCAATGGTTTCCATATTTCCTTCATCGTAAACAATGTGTGTAGCCAAAGGGTTGATAGGACAAGCCTTATCTCCAGTCATAGTCAGAGTGAATTCACTTACTTCAATTCTTCTTAACTATAGGAGGAAGTAAGATCTGTGATGAAGATCATATCGGAGAGGGAACCTTGAGCCCATGTAGGCTCGAGAACCAGATCCAACTTTTGTGCGGGAGTCAGATCAGGGTTGACGAAAGCTTGTTGAACTATAAAGTATGCAAATTCTACTACAGACAAAGGCATGGCCATGCCATGGTGCCATGTCCCTTCCATCGTGGTTGATGGGGAAGGAAGAGTCCATGGATCATTAAAGTAAGTCATGCGAAATGACGAGATTTGAAATATTTTAGCCCTAGGCTAGTTAGGGATAGCCGACATGAAATCGTCATTGCTAGTCAAAGGTAGGTAATCGAAAGTACCCACAAAATATGGGCACAAACCAACCCATACGTTGATAATTTTGGGGTGAGTGTTATCAATCATCGGAACCGTGGATACCCCCAATGAAGAGTCAAGACGGGAGAAGGATAACTAATCAATGATCACGATCCAACCCTCATGTGTAAACAACAAGACCCAAAAAACTATCATGACCACTTCTTGCATAGCCTAGGTCTAACTCCTTCCTAACAAGATATTGTAGTCAAGATATGCATCGACCACTTCAACATCGACACACATAGTCTTCCCTCCTAACTTCACAAGAAAATAGGGGACAATTCCATGTGGTTGGAATGAACGATCGTCAAAAGTGGTAAGGAGAGTAGGTGATGGACATGAAATGGGTTGGCCAATGGCCTTCCAACATGTCAAAGGCATCACACATTTTGAGGTACCCTCATCAACTACCATGTGGAAAATGTTCTGAGTAAAATTTTTTATGATGTAAGCCACTACTGTCTGAAACGATACGTGGTAAGGAAGACGAGGTTTTAAGTCAGTCATATCAAGCATGATCATTCCCATATTACAAGTCTCATCAGATCCTAAGGAAACTAACAGAGCCTTTCTCCGGGAAGGGCGGCTCTGGAGGACTTCCAAGGTTGACATTGCAGAAGGGGTTTGTGACAAATCCTTCACCACAGAGTAATTCTGGGTGGCCCTTGCATTTGGGTTGTGAGAATATTTCTTGAACACACCTTTGGGGATCCATGTCATTGTTTCGCCCAACATATTCTCAATTTAGAGAGGAAGGGATGGGTTTTCAGCTTCTCTACCCTTCTCAGAGGTGTTTGGCATTCTGTAGTCATGTGTCCTAGTTTTTAAGTCAATGCTACCTTTCATCATGTACACATTTGCGGATGAAGTATTACTCGAAGATGGAGGGGCTCCCTGACCGGCCCCTTCCACACTTGAAGAGGCTTGAGATAAATTTTGTCCATGTGGAAATGGATTCTTTAACATGGTAGGTTTCTATTGTACCAATAAATTTCGAGCCTCTGGAAGCCATGGGAACTGGTGAGTGACATGGTATTCCTTGCAAAGATTACAAGGATAATTTGAATTCTTCTTTTCATTGTTTCCCTCACCAACATTATTGGTAGGTTTCTTATCCCCCCTACCCTTCTTTCGTTGTTTCTTCTTTTCAGCAACCTATTGGGTGGCCTTCGGGTTTGTTGATTGCACACTATGGTAGGGGGATAAGCCAAACCAATCGTCAAGTTGGCCACTATCTATTTTATTGAAAATTGCAACATTTCATTTGAAAGATGATCAATAGGCTTCGTTTGTGCTGAACCTACAATACCATTGGCATGTGGTCCATATCTCTATTTGTTATTTTCAAGTATCGACCGTGGTGCATCTGGTAAAACTTCGTAAAGTAAACCAGATTGAGAGTAGATCAGTTCTAGCTATTGGGATCTCATTATCACTTCTTCCTCTGAAAAGACCCCCGAGGTTGTGATGTCTTTAGATAACTGGGATACCAAAGACTTAAGGAACCACTCAAGTAGGAATCTCGGTGGGACTGGCACTTTTATCAAACTTTTCCGACGTCTCCATTCTCGGCTGTGATCTGAGATATGGTCTTCTTTTGTCTGCTCAAATTTGGCCAACAATTTGGTGTCGACATCATATCTCACAGGTAATTGGAAATGGTTTAAGAAATATGTTGCCAATTCGTCAAAGGAAGAGTGTCTTGAGCAGTTGATCTCGATGTACCATTTTTCTGCACTCCCAATGAGAGTGCATTGAAACAAATGCAACTAGATGGAGTCGTCTCTTAAATAATTGGACAAGCACCATAAACGGAAGGTAGTCACATGATCTCCTGGATCTTCATTAGACTTGGCCTCAAAATTTGGAATGTTCGAAGGAAACTTGGTCGGGATCGGAGGCCAATGTGTATCATGATAGATGGGGTCATTTAATAACCTTGTCAAGTTTGGCAAGTGCAGAGTTGCCAAAAACGATAATTTGGGTTGTTGATTGTCACCAGGGAAAGAGGAGTCCGGAGTTCGGCTCGCACCAGGTTGCCAGGAAAATTTTGGTTGCCAGGAAAAGTTAGGTTGTTGGCCAGGGTTCTAGTAATAACCATGGTCATGACCAATGTACAGATTCTATGCTTATTGAGATGTCATCAGATGACTCACGTAATAAGACGTAAAGGGTTGGTCTTGCATCGCATTCCAAGTATTTTGGGAATGGTTTCCCCCTACCAATCCGATAGGCATAGGTGTTGAGCCTTGCCTAGGGTTCCATTGTCTATGGAAGGGGTTTCCCTCGGTCGACGTCCCTGAAAAGGGAATTGATCCCTGCCATGGGAACTAATCCATGCCATGGATTACAAGGTCCTTATGAGGAAGGAATTCCTAAGTTTGTCCCCTGTGCAGGAATAGTACCCTGCATAGGATTTTGTTGTCCATAACTGGGGTTGCCCTTGGCCGAGATGGCAGGTGATGAGAATGTGTTGTTACCAAACACATTGAACAAAGAGAATGATGTCAAACCTACTGACATGCTATAAGTAGGAAGTCCTTGACTACCTGCTCCAAACGAACTATAGTTTACATTTGGCCTCACAGAATGCTGGTGAGTACCTCCAAGCGAAGGGGATGAAGGAGGTATATGACCCCCTCCATAAGGGAAATCATTATATGGAGCTGAAGTGCTCCCTATAGATCCTTGTAGAAGAGCATTGGAGATCCCTGCCCCGAGACCTAATGTCTGTAGAGTGGAGTGGGAAAGGATAATGCTCGTACTAAAGCCATTCATACCATATGAGAATAGAGGGGATTTCACACTCTAGGTGAATGGAGCAATGATCACTGCCATAGACAAAATCAGACCATTTCTCGAGGTAGAGGGATTTGAGACCATAGTGGCCTGGACCAACGACGGTTGGTTAGGAGGTGGAACACCCCTTGTAATGACAGTCGTAGAGGAAATATGAGTATTCCCTGAAGAAGTAGCAACATTTGTTTCCATTGCTTCTTGTGACACTACCTGATGCTCGTAAGGTTGAACCTGTACAAGGATGGGTACTAATAGATCAATGATTGGAGGCTTATATGGACCAAGATATTTCTCTCCAAGGTGAGAAATGATTGGTTCCTCTGGAATCAAATTTTCTCCTCTCAGAGATGACTTGGGCACAATTTCTTGTAACCCGTTCACCTTAAAAGACCCTTGCTTAGCGGTGGTGGGGGTGTCTCGAGATCAATCGGCGGTAGGCCCAAAGGCCTGCATGACCGACGGAGCTCCTGATCCTCCACTGTGTGAGAAGATAAATGATACACTAGGGCTTTCTATAATCATTTTAAAAACCAGCACACACTAGTAAAAGTTCCTATGAGATAATACAAGCAGATCACTCACTATTTGGAAGAACAGTTACAACAACCAACACTAGAGAAACTTATCAGTGCAAGTGCAACTCAAATATGGAAGAAACTTCCAGGTATAATCTACAAAGCATGGCCTATTTTCTACCCTAGGTATCGCAGTATACCCCCGCAGTCACCTATGTAAGTCACTAAGATAAAGGAAACTAGGTTGCCAGCATGCGAACAGTCACCAGGAAGGTACAGTTGACAACTAGGTGGACCGTAATGAGTAGGGTATCAAGCCCAAAACCTATCAAGGGTATCGAAATCAAGTGTTCCATAAGGAAAATGAGGACCTCGAATGGATTCAAGACCCATGAAGCTCCATGGAAAATGCGATCAATGAAATCCCAAGATAAGCCCTCTATATGTGTTCCCCACTATGCTTGGTCCAGCTTTGGAGGGGCTATCTCTGCTACCTTTCCACACACGACCTCATGTTTAGCCCCTTTGTTAGAGGGGGGTACCAGATAAATTTCACAATTACTGTAATCTCAAGCACTCCCTAGCTCAGACTGTTATGTTTGTTTTTGTATCATTGAATAGTTTCCTCTCCAACCCTAAATCAAGGCTCTAGCCTAGACTAAATTGATGAACCCTTCAAACAAAAAATCTAATAAATTTTAATTAGGCATTAATTTTAGTGGTTGTCTTAAGTCAAAAGGAATGAAAGTGAAACCATTGATGTTATTTAAGAGACGAAAGATAAGAGCATAAGATGATACTGGAAACAAAAGTACTTCTTTCTTCACAAATAAATATTTTCCAATTGAAACTCTTTCACCAAAGTTTTCGTAACTACTTTTCTCATATATTTGAAAAGAAAAAAATCAGAACAATATTTCACTCGACTACGAGGTGCTTAATGTCATAATCATTGAAGTAAATAACTCAAGAAAGATTTCTTTTTCATTAGTAAACAAAGAAACTCGCCTAAACTAGTTTACCAAACATAGAAATGAAATAAATGTTTTTCACTGTTTCATGCTTCAAAACAAGAAATTTGAAAGTGAATTCTTTTATTTTCTTCCAAATAAAAAAAGGGGAAAATGACGACAAGACAATACCAATAAATGGCTTCTGGCCCAATCGTAGATTGTAGGGAGTCACTGACAACACCAAGCAGGCATATCAAAGCAGACTCACCAACTTGTCTAAAAACCCTATTTAAAGAAAACATAAGAAACCTTTGGTTGAAAGAAAACTAAACTGAAGTTGAACCTTGGCTACATACTTCTATAATAGAGACCAGTGTTAGATAAAGAAAACCCCTGAGGAGTGTGAATCCTGACAGGGAAGAGGATGACTTCCTCTTCTTTTTACAAAAAGTTTCTCAATAGGAACACTATTAACACTTCAACATCCATCATATGTACGTGGGTTGTCCAAGGGTAGGGTGCATATGCAGGCGTGCAAGCCCACTATAGGCCTCGTACACCTCTATAACTCCTAAAAATAATGAAAAAAAAGAATTCCAGCATAGGCAGGGAGTATTGGTATGGAAGACCAGCATCCCTTAAAGACACATAAGATTACAAAAACTCAAAAAATAGTGAATGAAACGATTCAAAGACCCAAAAAGAAATATCCCCAAAGACCCTAAAGGCATCCCCAATATAGTCGCAAATTCTACTATAGTGGGAAAACCCCTTTATAGACTACACAAAGGGTCTAAAGTCTAGGCATAGCTAACTGTCTAAAGTCTCCTACTTTTTATCACTATCGAAACATTACCCGACAATCATACGTAAAAGACAAGAGAGAGGGATCCAGTAGGCCTACCTTAAACTCTGCGTTTGGTGTCGATCCCTTTGTGATTGGTTGTTTCTTGACTGCAAATATCCTCCCAAGGCTGACTTGCATTCATAAAAAGACAAACAAGAAACTACAAGTGTTCATTTTACATATAGATTAGTGGGTCAGACATCATAAACAAGAAATAAAAAAAAATCATATAATTTTAAGACGTCATTTGATGGGATCGAAAAAGTAATTCATTATATTAATATCACAAAAATCATTTACAACATGAGACCGACACTACTCCTTGAACTTGGTCCTGGGATCCTCTTCACCATGCACCAACTGCTTCCACATCTTCTTATCCTCTTCAGTTCTCTCTTATGGAAATGGTAAGGGCTTTGCAATTGGGGCAAAGGGGGATTGATAAAATGGGCAGAGTTTCTTTTCTCTCATTCTTCCCCTTGCAATGGGACCCCAACCCCTTCATTTATAGGCCAAAAGGGATAGTAACGGTTGGGGTGACTGGCTATTAGCAGTCAAACGGTTAAGTAACGACCCAAAAACCAGTATCCTATGCAATTTTCCACATTTCGCAATATTTTGTGAGCGTACGCAGGTTGTAGTGGCTTAGAAAGTGTGTGTATGTGGGAAGTAATGGTTCAGGGTGCATACACCTTCAAAATGATGCTTTCTAAAAGATCTGTTCAATAATGGCTTGGTAAAGATAGTAGGTTAGATGGCCTAATGCTAGGTATGCATGCCAGGTGAAATTTAGGGTTATAACACACATAGGATACTACAGGAAATTCATCAAAGGATATGCGCATATCAAAACACCAATGGAGAAACTACTAAGAAAGGATATAAAGTACCAATGGAACGATGAGTGTCAACATGGTCTAGATACTCTAAAAGAAAAGATGGTCACTGCACTGATATTAGTATTTCCATACTAGGGAAAGAAATTCCATGTGCATGTAGATGCATCAATGATACCACTTGGAGTTATCTTAGAACAGCTAGTGTTATAGGATAAATCCGTGAGTGCGGACACAAACCGATCTCCTTAGATCCACCTGGATCTAGAACAAAACAGGACAGAATATACCGCTTTCCCTAGATCTAACTATTGAATTAAATTGGAAGTGAGAAGAAGATATGTACCTTGTAATCGCTTCCTTGGTCTCTGTTGTTCCTTGATTTTCTCCAGCGCTCTTGTGCGGTCAAGATCAAAACAACACAAACCAACCAAAGTGAAAGCAAATAATATATCCAATACCTAATCTATACATATGATCAAGGAATTATGTAATAAAGTAGAACTAACTTTATGGGAAAGAAATATATTACTGTATCATATTAAATGTGAAAGAGAGATTACAACCATTGCCTTGATGTCGTAAGGTCCCTTCCAACTGTCCTTCGTTCCCCACACACTTCTTGCTCCAAGGATTCTGAAACCATAGATCTGATAGCTACTCACAATGTACTTTAACAAAGAAAATCTCAAAGCCACTCTAATCAAGCTAATAATTCCAAGCCAAAGAACCATAACCATGAACCCCTTCTCCATGAGATCTCCTCTATTTTTATAAGTTGAAGAGGATAAGGTGAGGAGGTTAGGATTATCCCACTAAATCATGAAAGAAAGTAAGATCCAAACCGTTCGGATGCCACCTCACCATAGAAGCTTTCCCTTCTAGAAGATTCGAGAAACCGTACGTTTTTCCCACATGCTGGAATGTTCGCACCCTAGCTATAGAGAAACCTGCGAACTATTCGCACCCTGGCTATAGTGCAACCTACAAGAATTGATCATTCTCGCACCCTGCCTATATAGCAACTTGCGAACATTCCTTTTTATAAGGTTTTTACATAGGAAAATGCAACTTTTTTCCTCAGGAAAAGTTCTTCTTCCTTCTCTCTTCAGGAACTTAGGCCACTGTGACCCCTCTAAAAGCAATAGATAGGTTTACATCATTAACAATCATAGGGATGACGAAAATAATGTGTAACAGAGAGCCCCCCAAAGTATGAAGTTAGAAGAGAGTGATAGCTGAAATACTTTGTCGAGTGTGTGTAGGGAACAAGGAACAATCGGTCGGAAACCTGCCAACAAACAACGACATACAGTACAATAATTTATCATCACTGAGGTAGGCATTCCCATACTCAGAATACAAATGACTCAAAGCATAAATGCCGACATGCGAAGATCCATGTCAAGTAAGACAGGTCTTGGCCACCAAACATACACTGTGGATCCATGCCGATATGACTCAAATCTGAACATAGCCACCAAAAATACACTGTGGATATATGTGTTAAAGACTCAAATTTGAACATAGCCACTAGACATACAATGTGGATCTATGCAACAATACACTGAATATACTCCAATGCAACCTGGATCTGTCAGAAAATATCCAGGGTCTTCATCTCCGCCACTCTATAGTACGAATCTAACCATGTGATTACATGTGTCGAAGTCAAACATGGTAGAAACCACTTGATTTCCGGTCATTAGTGTATATCGTTAACAAGTGAGAGGAAAATCACCATTAATGTCAATGACTCCCAAGGTACACTAGTACAATCCAACGAATGTGAATAAATGAGCTGAAGTCGAACACTCGGTGGAATCTCCCGATCAGGGGTCAATAATGAAAACCGACTGTCGAAAGCGAGGAAACCTGCCATTGAGGCATGCAAGCTTCAAGGTACCAATTAGTTTCTAAGTCTGATTCCTGGATAATGAGTTGAAGTCGACAGGAAAAGACTCATCACAGGAGGGCCTTAATGTATCCCACATCAATGACATGAAACAAGTAACAAGATTTGATGTAGATCAGAGTAAAAAGTGATTCAGGACTGACTCAGGGATGGCTGACGCAATAGAAGGCTTTAAATACTGCAGAAATGGCCGACGCCATAGAAGGATTTTCAGGTTGAACATCTTTTTGAACATATTGATGACACGACAACTGTCTTGGAAATACTGACTCAACAACAAGGACCATAGACCGATTTGTAATCTTATAGGATTATGATCAGCAGACAAGTGGATTTTCCAACCTAGACACAAGGCGAGTGAAAGGGTGTCATGTTCAAAAGCGACTCTTCCGCAGAATACAGGTTTAGATACATTTCTTTCCCAAATTTTCCCCCACCATTTCTGGCAAGTACCTCTTTATTTTTACGCAAGCTTGAAGAGGATCACATATTCTTGTTAATATAAGCTCATCCTTCGGACGAGTCCCTCAGAGTATGTTTAATGAACCCTAGGAAGGAGTGGTTCGGTCCCATCACGGGTCTGTCAATGTTTGTTTAACGAGTCCAGAGATAGAAAACTCGTGGGTTTTTCATGTTTTAAAGAGTCTGAAAAACACTTAAAGAAAACTCATGTCCCATATGGGCCTTTCATTGTTTGTTTTATGAGTCCAAAGAAATAAAACTCAAAGGCTTTTCAAGATTATAGAGTTTGGAAAAACACTTAAAAGAGAACTCTCTCAGTTCCTTTTTCGTACAATAGTCCAACGAGACCGAAAAAGGGTTAAACTATCGCTCGAAAGACGCGTAACTTCAAATACTTTAGCGAGCGTGAAAATAGCAAGATCGCTCGACAATCTTTTCATGTTTAGGGAGTCTGAAAAGAGCTTAAAGGGAACTCCAGGGGGTTCCTTTTTCGTATAACCTTTACGAGTCCGAAAAAGTGATAAAAGTATACTCGGTTACATTCTCATTGATTTACGAGCATGAGAAAGAACAAAGACTCAGCTCGAGATTGTTTTTATTTTTACGCAAGCTTTAAAACAAAACAAAACTATGCTTGGACCTGGTTTCATTTTTACACAAGCTTGAACCAAAGGAAACTATGCTTGAGGTAGGTGGTTTCATTTTTACACAAGCTTGAACCATAGAAAACTATGCTTGCGACTTCCCAACGCATGGTTGGTACTTAGCCCCCAACTTAAGAAACTAGTGGCTTAACTTCAGCATGAAGTCCAGAGGCTAAGGTCAAATTCCCCCCAAGCTTCGTTTCATCCAACTGCAAAGGAGAATGAAATGATGCTTCAAATACTAGACGAAGGACTTGACTCAAAAATATAGGGGGAAAAACTATTTCATTTTTTAATGAGCTTGAAATAGGAACAAGAAATATGCTCGAAGACCTCTGTTTCATTTTTTAACGAGGTTGCCTCAAAGACGCAAAAACTATCCTTGGGTGGTTTCATTTTTTAATGAGCTTGAAATCAAAAACCATGCTCAAAGACCTCTGTTTCATTTTTTAACGAGGTTGCCTCAGAGATGCAAAAACTATCCTCGGGTGGTTTCATTTTTTAATGAGCTTGAAATAAAAAACCATGCTCAAAGACCTCTGTTTCATTTTTTAATGAGGTTGCCTCAGAGATGCAAAAACTATCCTCGGAAACTCTCTTCTTGATCATGGATTCCAAGAGGACAATTCTCTGGAATGACACCATGTCAAGGGACAAAACTCAGTCATGGCTTCCAAAAGGTCTTCGCTGGAAGGAAGAAACACATTCTGGAAGGACACCATGTCGAGGGTCACGACGGGAGTAAAGAGATCAGGCTCTAACAACCCTATCGAAGAGATCACCATGTCAACTACTGGATCTAAGTCATCAGAAGTTGAAGTCATGGGCGACAATGCCACATAATTGACCTGTGGCGGGGGCGATATTGTTTTCATACAAGAACCATTCAGGGATGCAATCCAGGTGGGGTCAATGAATGAAAGTTGATCAACAGTCACAACTTGTCCATCGTGAGGGAAAGATATCATAGGAAAAAGAGTAGACACAATATCTTTCAGGGCATAGACATAATCTCGTCCAAGGAGTAAAGAAAAATCCAAGGGGTCTTGGACTACCATGACATCAATAAAGACAATTTTCCCTCCCAAAGTTATAGGAAACTGAGGAAGGGTCCCTAAAGGTTGACTAGTTCTTCTGTTAAAAGCCAACATATTCTGCGTAACCGGCACAAGTGAAGGACAACCCAATGTTTGCCAAGCAATAGAGGACAAAATACTAACAGATGAACCTTCATCTATCAATGTTTTGGTAACGTCCCGACCACAAACCTGTATTGTAATCTGGAAAGGCGTGTAAGAAGGAAGACGAGGTCCAGTTAACACATCCCAATCAAAATGGATGGCCTCATTACTTGGAGGGGGTTCTACAGGAGAAGGAGGAATACCCCCTGACACGG
>ML787729.1:252831-264288 GCA_009831015.1 Picea engelmannii
ATTACTGTATCATATTAAATGTGAAAGAGAGATTACAACCATTGCCTTGATGTCGTAAGGTCCCTTCCAACTTTCCTTCGTTCCCCACACACTTCTTGCTCCAAGGATTCTGAAACCATAGATCTGATAGCTACTCACAATCTGCCTTGACAAAGAAAATCTCAAATCCACTCTAATCAAGCTAATAATTCCAAGCCAAAGAACCATAACCATGAACCCCTTCTCCATGAGAGCTCCTCTCTTTTTATAAGTTGAAGAGGATAAGGTGAGGAGGTTAGGATGATCCCACTAAATCATGAAAGCGAGTAAGATCCAAACCGTTCGGATGCCACCTCACCATAGAAGCTTCCCCTTCTAGAAGATTCGAGAAACTGTACGTTTTTCCCACGTGATGGAATGTTCGCACCCTAGCTATAGAGAAACCTGCGAACTATTCGCACCCTGGCTATAGTGCAACCTGAGAGAATTGATCATTCTCGCACCCTGCCTATATAGCAACCTGCGAACATTCCTTTTTATAAGGTTTTTACATAGGAAAATGCAACTTTTTTCCTCAGGAAAAGTTCTTCTTCCTTCTCTCTTCAGGAACTCAGGCCACTGTGACCCTTCTAAAAGCAATAGATAGGTTTACATCATTAACAATCATAGGGATGACGAAAATAATGTGTAACAGCTAGGAGAAGGAGACTTGGATCACCTGATAGAGTTCGCAAGAAGAAAACCATCAAAATCAGAACAAAATTATAACATGATGGAAAGAGAAGGCCTAGATATGGTTTACACACTGTAGAAGATCAAACACTACCTATTGGGAAAACATTTTAATATGTTTACAGATCATTTAACCTTAAAATACCTAGTCAACAAGTCAGTGTTGGGGGGGAGAATCTATCGATGGTTACTTTTATTTAAATAATTTGACTTTGAAGTAATAGTCAAACTAGGAAAACTGAATTCAAGACCTGACCACCTATCATGGGTCACAAATGGATAAGAACTCGCGAACTTAGAACACAACTTTTTGGGTGCACAATTATTCTCAGTACATATTGTTGATGACTACTTTGCAGAGATCATCGAGTACTTGATCACAGGTACTACACTGCAAGAATATACCATCGTGCAACTGACTATCAAATGATCACAGGACATCTATATAAAATGGGCACATATATCATTTTATGAAGGTACATGTTAGCGAACAAACGACCAATAATTTTAGCAGAATCCCATGAGGGATTGGCAGGAGGACACTATGCAGGAAAAGATACCACACAGAAGGTACTCCATGCAGGATTATGGTGTCCAACAATTCATAGAGACTTGAAAGAGTACTTTCGGGGATGCAATGTCTGTCAAAGGGTAGGCAAACCCAACAGAAGGGACGAGATGCCACTATGACCACAAGTGACATTACAAGAATTTGATAAATGGGCAATAGAGTTTGTGGGACCAATTAACCCACCAGCCAAAATAACAGGGGAAAGATACATCATCACCATGATGGAATACCTAACAAGGTGGGCGAAAGTTGCACCAGTAAAATACTTCAGCGCAAAGACAACTGGACACTTCTTATTTGAACAAGTAATTACTAGGTTTGGGTGCCCAAGTGTTTCAATGAGAGACCAAGGCACACATTTCATAAATAGCACCATCCACATGATTCTTGAATAATTTTAAGTTCACCACCCTAAAAGCACACCGTATCATCCACATGTGAATGGCATAGTGGAAGCCTTTAACAAAATTCTAGAGAACACACTGACAAAGATCTATAACGTCAACAGAGACGACTGGGACCTCAAAGTACCAGCATTATTATGGGAGTATAGGATGACATGAAAGAAGTTGACATAGAACACACCATTCAAACTTGTCTACGGCCAAGAAGCAATATTTCCATTAGAATTTCTAGTACCCATCTTACGCGTAGTAGCTATCACACAAATGACAGAACACGACGCAATATAGGAAAGACTGAACCAGTTTTTAGTAATGGAGGAAGATTGAATCCTGGCAGGATTCCATCAACAAGTGTAGAACGCTAGAGATAAAGCATAGCATGATAGACACATTAAGAATAAGACTTTCAAGGCATGAGATCTAGTATTTCTCTATGACAACAAATCATTTCAGCACCCAAGAAAGTTGAGAATGCATTGGTTAGGAACATAGGAGGTCAAATTTGTAACTGATGACGAAGATGTACAATGACTATATTTAGCAGGCAGACATCAAAGGAATGATCAATGGGAGCCAACTGAAGTTGTATAAGGAAATTCAACCACCCACTGCATACTGAAAAAAAAACAAACAAAACTGAAAAAGCGCGAAGCACACCAAAGATGAAAAATCCATAGGATTCTTGAAACATGAATGCATTAAAGGAAAGAGAAACAATTACATGCCAAATACAAATGAGAGGGAAATAGAAAGTCGAAAAAATCAGGGTGACATGACAACACTAAGTGGAATTAAGGCATGGCAAGGACTGATGGAACATCACATTAAACACGCCAATTGGAAATAGAAAAGTAAGCGTAATGGAAAGTAAGAAACTACCGTAGATGCATTTAACCCACAGTTATGGTCCATTGATCACATCATGGAGGAAGTGTCCTTGATAAGCTTCATGACAAGCCCATACAAAACACGAGCATGAAAGCAACTAGTCTATTCGTGAAAGGAGAATAGAGAGAGAGAAACAACAGCTCGAACGAACAAAGTGAGACCACGGAGATCACCACATTCCTTCAAACTCAGAAAATGTTCGACAATCACCACTATGGCACCATTGAAGTTCATTGAACTAGGAAAGACAACTAGAACGACAAGGGTTCAAACTAGGTCATGAGGACCACTAGAAGAAAATGAGTAGGAACAACCAGAGATTGTTGATATCAATGAGATCCCATCCCTGGAGATACCATCGATGAACTCTACACCGATACTGGAGGAGATTCAATAGACACAAGTAGAGGAACTGAAAGAGGACATGCCAACATCGATGCAGGAACCTCAGAATGAGGAAGTGGAAACCCAATAGTAAGTGCAACCAGCAAGCACTGAACTAGTCGTGAAAGGTAACAAAACAACACAGAACCAAGGATCAGAGGGGAAACCAGACGTGTTGCAGGTACCCAACCTAGGTCAACCAACAGAAGAGACCACAGGAACTACCTCGACATGGCCAGAATGTCTTACAAAGAAGCAACCAAGAGTTGTTGGAACTTCGTACCAACCACTAGAGCAGGAATACAAAGTTCTAATACCAATCTTACCTCACAAGAAACCGACAATAGAAATTGTGCTACCACACATACCAGAGGGAGTATAGGTAGAGCCCCAGCTACTGGGTCACATCGGTAAGCTCAAGTATTCTGATCACGATGCATCAAATGAAACCAAGTAGATGCAACTTTCATTGAGGGTTTTTATGCAGAACATAGTGGTAAACCAACTTGGAGAAACGATCAGCTAGCCACATAAGTGGGTAGTTGGACTGGACAGAATGAGCATTTTATGGTTGCTGAAACTTCCACATTTTTCCAGAGGTCGGTATGCGACAACACGCATTAAGAAGCTATTAGCAGTCATGCATGGAGGGGATATATGGTTGGATAGACCCATCCCCATAACTATTGATCTTATCACTCAAATAATAGGACTATCCAGTCGAGGTATGGATCCCGCACTGATTCTGGACGATAAATCGAAGGAGAAAGTGTTAGCAGAGGAAATGAAGAAGAAATATGGTACCACTAGGGGGCAAGAGGCATTATAATCAAATGGATCAACAATGCAGTGACACAATTGGGTGAAAATATTTTTTCCTGTAAACTTTTAAGAAAATGCCGCAAAGACGAAGTACCAACAGGAGTCATCGCAGTTGCAGCTTAATGCGCAGAAGGCACTTTCATAAGTTGGGCGCCTTATCTATTAAACTTGTTCCAAGTGGACTGGAAGGATGTGAAATACCTCTGTACATAATTTCATTACTCATGGCTACTCACCCTCATAGCCTTCATGGGATGTTGGGAACCAGAGTATGTAGTGTTTTCTAATAGACCACATCCAGCGGGAGTGAGATATCTATTACTAAGATCCAGGCCACAGGCTAAGCATAAGAGGGAAAATGGAATCATCTTCTAAGAATACCTACGAGACATATAGGAAGATATTATCTGATCATGGAGAATAACACCAGAGGTCATCAAGCGATATGGGGACATCGCTAACTTCTGGGCTACACGTCAAGCCATGTGGATACAACCAAGACAGGATCCAGATAAACAGTGGCTACTGATGCACTACTACATCAAAAAAGGTGATACAGACATGGTCATCAACAAATGACCTGATTCCTGGAGGATCCCATCCATTCCCCGAGAAGTATCGGAAGGACCCGTAGAAGGAGAACCAATGCAGGTGAAAACACAAGCTTTGCAAATCCCAGTGCCCATGAAATCAAGGATGGGACAAAACAAGCCAACTTAGGAAAATGAAGGGGAAAATCCGATAGGGACCCAAAAGGGGTAGAAAGAGACCAACGAACACTCAAAGCAAGCTAAGGGAGCGTAGGAGACCACCCCAAATCCGAACACATAGGAACCAGGGGGAACTAAGAGACCAACTATATGGGAAGCAAACGCGTGCAAGAAATCAAAGGCGTAACAAGCATCATCAGACTATATGATCATAGAGGGATATGGAGAAATGATTGCTAGAATGGTTCAGTATTTTCTAGTAGAAGACTTTGATCACAAAACACATCACAAGGATAAACTACAAAAAGAGATGGCATAAATGGGACAGCTCCTCGGGACACTTGGGGAGGCCTAGAGAGAAAGTAGTGATAGAGGCATAGAGTCACCGACAACACCAACCAATGAAAGAGTTGAGGTATAAGAATGAGACCCAAACCTCCCAATTCCACATGCACACACAACAATATATATAAAACCAAGATTGCTATGAATGGATGAAATAGTGGGGCAGACACCACTGAATGATTTGGACCACATCCAATTGGTCTTGACATGGATTCCATCAAGGGCACTGTACAAATTGTAGGTTAGTGTCAACCACGAGATGTAGTCTCTGGCACATAAAAACTTAATCGAGCTACAGAAAGAAACAAAGAAGTGATAAGTGTTGGAAAAAGATTATGAGCAGGTCAAATCTAAAACTCAGATGGAGACAGAATGCAAGAACGAATTGGAACGCAGAGTGGGAGAAATTTTTGGAAAACTTCCAAGCACTATGAAAGGAAATGAACTCCCAATCCTAGAAAATATCGACCATATTTCGCAAGCAATTGCTTAATACTAGAATTATATAGAGGATCTCCAAGAATAGTCGACACCAATAACTCCACCGGCAGTAAAGGAGCAAAGGAGGCAGGCAGCAACAACACAACTATAGGAGATGGAGAAACAGGTTAGGATGACAGTTGACTTGCCCGAGAAGGAAACACAACTTTGGACAATACTGGAGGAGGATCCATAGGATCACCGCTGGGACAAGGAAGAGGAAAGGATCAATGCAACGATCCAAGAACTCAAATAGAGGAAAAATACCATATTAATCCCATAACGCATAAAGGGGACACAAGAGCTGAAGAAGATGTAGGCAAAACTTATCACTGGGAAAACATAGAAACAAGAGTGTCAGGCTCAAATAGAACCATTATAGCAACGGGTAGCATAAGTACTTGCATAGGAAGAAGTAGCTAGAACATAGATGGAACAAACACAGGAAGAATGTGCAAGATTACTGAGCAATGAACCGGAAGTTCAGGTAGTGGATACCATTAAGGAGAATACTGCGTAGGCACTGATAAAAGCAACAGAGCTGAGGGAAAAGTCCCAGACGATCACCAAGGAGATTGAGGCAGATCAAAAAGATTAGGTGACTCAGGACGAGTCAAATGTCAGTGTTGGGGGCCTATTGGCAATAGGCCGAAGTGGGAAAGAAAGCATGCACAAAGAAGAATGACAGCTAGAAGAGAAATCGTGGGAAATAATGCATGCAAGAGGAAAGCGACAACTCGTAAGAAGCATAGCACATGCGCACGCAAGAAGGAGGCGACAACTGGAAGGAGGCAAAGCATGCATGTAGAGAAGGAAGACCAAATGAAAATAGCATTAGGGTTTTTGTAATGTTTTTTTGTAAATGGCTGAAGATCTCAATATATATATATATATATATATNAGAAGAGGTTCAATTTTCTACTTTTGTAAAGAGATTGAGCTAGAGAGGAGGAGAGAATGTAGATATTAAGGATTAGATTGTAGTCTAAGGAGCCTGGTGTGATCTAGTTCGCCTCATAGATATCTTACCCATTCGAGGAGAATTGTAAGCGAATAGTGTGAGATTGCAGAACTACCATAATAAGAGAGCCAAGAGCCAAATCTTTGTGGATGTATCCTAGGAAGGGGTGAACCACGGTAATAGTTGTGTAATGTGATGAATGCATGCATATATTTGTCATACTTTTGGTAGCTAAACACTGTGTGTAATGAATGAATGAGTTATTATATTGCATGGTTAATTGTTGTTTGGATATAACGAAAACATGCCGCAAAGGTTAAAATATAAAAGAGAATAACAATAGTTCGTAACACAAGTTAGACTAAATGGCTCAAAATACAGGTCCCATATCTCATACTCAATCCTAGGCTATAAACACCTGAGTCTTACAACCACCCATTTAAAGCTATCTTGGGTGAGACTGCACAGTGCATTATGTGTATTGCATTTCCTTATGTTTTACCAGAAGGGTCGATAGTTTTAGAATTTGTTGGTACCCTTAAAGATATGAACCTTGGGTCAATAACGCAGATAGTAGGGAAGAACAATTCAAGAAAACTAACACTAAGTCTAGTCTATGAAGAACATCAACATTATTCATAAGAACGCATAGACAAGTAAAGAACACAAGACACAATAGCCTCTCTAAGATATTTCTTTATTCATCTTTTGTCTTACCAACTGTCTATTACATTCATGACCTTCGCATAATATTTCAACCTCACCACTCAGTATCTCACTCTTCAGGCTCTGATTCTCACACACCTCTAATATCTCAATCCCACTGCATATTTATACCCAAAATACCTATACTATTTATCCCAAAAAACACCCATTACAATGCATGGCATAGCCAACTTCAGTAAAATGGTTGTTTGCCTTCTTCTTGTTTTCTCTCTTCATGCAAGTTTTCCGTTGTTCTTCTATTTTTGGAATTTCATGTTGTCCTCCTTCGTGATTTACCATATCGCTCATTTTATATATTCTTCTTCCTATGGGTTTTCTTCATCCTGTTCACTTCCATTCCTTCTATTCCCTTTCTACCTTTTGTGTTCTTTCTTCCTTCTGTGCACTTACTTTATACTAAGGTTTTTCTCCCAAAATTGTATCCAAAACTACCTGTCCAACAGGCCCCCAACCCTCACCTATGTCTCATCTTGAGCCACTCAGGCTTGTTGCATGTTCTTCCATGTTGTAATGAATTGTTGAGAGATAGCCTTAGTGACCTCTACCTCTGATACAATTGTGTCCTCTTCTGCTGTGATATCCTCTAGGGCCTACAAAGTCAAGTATTGAAGTTTGTTCTCTATTTCGGTCATGTCATGTTTGACCTTCCCGTATACAGTGGCCAGTTCTCAAATAATCATGACTTCTTATTCCTTGTTGGGTCCACGAATTTGTTGAAGGACCTTTTGTTGGTCCCTAAGTCTCTCTACTTTGACATATTCTTGTCTTTGAGCCAAAATGGCAGCCATTTGCTCGACTAGTGGCGATTTTGTCACCTTTTGTGCTTCCTCATTCTCCATTTCTCGCTCTTCTCATAGTTTAGCCTCTACAACCTTTATCTTTGGGTATCCCATGAGATATTCCTACACTTTTTCACTCTCTTTGCAAATGTTTGTGCATTCATCTTCAAATTTCTTAATATTGGCAACCACTATCATTGTTGTCCTTAGTCTAGCTTCGTGCACCTTAGGTGACATTCCATATGTTCTCTTTAGTCGCAGATCTTGGATCATCTCTTTGGCTCCCTTAATGACTTCGCCAATTTTTCACAATTGTATCTCGATCATGACCCTTATGACCAAGGGAGATTTGGGTACTTGTTTGTATAAATTTTGGACAGTGGCTTGCATATTCTATACCATAGCTTCTTCTTTATCCTTCTTCTTTTGTGATTTTGTTTCCCTTTCCTCTGCACCCTATTTCATCCTCATAATTTCCTCCATTCAGTCTTCAAACTCCTTATTTTGATGAAGGTTCATATCATACTATGTTAGTACTTAGGATCTTTCATCCCTAATCCTTGCCAAGTATCCTTGCACGACGTCTCCTCTATGCTTTATGTCCTGCACCATCTCTACTTGTAACTCTTGGACTCCTTGGATGGGTAGTCATGATATGACTATATTTAGGTGTTCCAATGCCTTTATTTTTTCCTATAATGTGCATGCTAGTAACTCTAGCACGAATGCCTAAAGATGCATAGTTTTGTAATCCCCTCAAATATGCATTAAGGATGTTTATGTGCTCTCCTCTACTTTCCTTGGTCCTGTGGATGGGATGTCCCCTAACTTGGGGTCATTCACAATGCATGAAGTTTCTAAGAGTTGTTGTAGGATTCCCAACTGATCATGGACCTTCTTTTGTTGGTCCTCATGCTCCTTGGAAGCTACCTCCTAGAGTTCCTCTGTGGAATCCCTGAATTGGTATCCAATCCGATCCACACCATCATTGGTTAAAATATGAAAAGGGGTATTTCATTGTGATTTATCTTTCTTTCGCACTCCAGATGTATTAACTAGCCCCTTATCCTTTCGTTTGAACCCTATATCATTTTTCTTGTTCTGTTCCTCCTCACTTTTCTCTTGGTCTTCATCCTCTTGTGAGGAACCTCTCTTATCGGCTGGACTCTTCCAATTGTCCTCCTAGTTAGAGATGATTGAGTGAACATCATCAATTGTCAACCGGTAATTTGTTGGAAATTCATGTTGCATAGGATCCTTTTTGTCTTGCACATACAGATGGTGCATACCAACTCTAAAGCACACAAAATATATGTATGAAATAACTTCTTCCTATGGAATGTGTATTGTAGTATCTACTATATTCATGATGAACTGTAAGTAGGTATAAAATATGGCATTGGTGTCAGTTTATCGACTTTTTATGGTGGATTTCCATAAGTTGACATATCTAGTAGCCAAAGGGTTGTGACCTGAAGCCTTCATTTGTTGGTAATATGCGGGCTCCTGCCACCTGACCAACGTAATGAGAATGAGTAACCCTGCATAGTGAAAATCAACATTGTTCTCCTGAGCCTCTATGCAATCTTGTAAAAATTGATAAACAATAAATGTTGCCCAGTTCATCTAAACGCCTTCCTTGCATTTATCTTCTACAAAAAATAGTATTACTAGCACTTTGTCTCTTCAACATTTGCACAACAACTTGCAAGACAAAACCTAGGTTGTAAAATTAACATCCTTGTTGCTGATGTTCTTCACATCTAGACCCATTTTTCCTATGAATGTGTCATACTTATCTTTAATGGCCTTGGAAAGAGCTTCCTCTCCCATTTTTTGGAATAGTAAGGATGGGTATTTTCCTTCTTTTCTCAACCTTTTGATATGCACAATTAGCATAGTATCAATTGAGACTAGGGGATCTACCCAAAGTTTCCCCCCATGGATGCAGCTTACAAATACTTTGACATAGGAATTGATTTATATACTTGATCTGAAATGTGGAATTTCAAATAACTTTAATACCCCATCTTTTTGCAATCTCAATGCCCATTCCTATGGTTCCACTTGTATTGCGCCTATGCGAGGGTCAGTATTCGTGCATAAGTATTGATCCCTGGCCAACTCGAGGAATTTTTGCATGTCAGTGGCCACCTTGTTGAGCATTTCTTTATCGATACTGACTCCCTTTAGGACATGTGTTATTGGTAATGGATACTTGGAATTCAATGGTATTGTTTTGGGGGTGCATCATCCTTCCTTGGAGGCAAATAATATCTTTGAAAAATTGAAGGTGGTGCTAGGGAAAATTTTCGGCCACCTCCTCTACCTCCACATATACTGATTACTTTGATTGTTTCTTTGTTGTAGTAGATGGTCCTCCCACTCTCGATGATGCCATTCTATTTTTATTTTGGACTAGTGGACGAGCTCTGTGCATCTGGAAACTCGATTCTATTTGTGTTAGTATCTGATCCTAACCCCTTTCCATGGGTCATTAGTTAATAGGATATATTTTTTATTTAATAAAGGATTACATTAATTAATAAGGCCTAATAAATAAATAAGAATAATTCAATGTAAGAAGACCTAATAGAAGCTTTCTCTTTTAGAACGATATTCCTCTAGAAGTTTCCTTAGAAGGTACAACTAGTATAAATAATAGTAGGAGGTATTGGATATTTTTTCTTGGATATTATTGTAATAGGGCTATGCTCTGTTGGAGGTTGACCCCTCGAAGAGACAAGTGAACATTGCTATAATAATAAAAATTCTCTTCCTAGTGATTATTCTAGTGTGATTATGGTGTTCTTCTAATATTTTTCTAGATATATCATTATTATTTTATCATTGCTTGATAGATATATTATGTTCTACATAATATATTGTATCAAGAATATTGCAAGTGGTATCAAAGATCTTTCTAGGGAAATACTTGTGGAATAATTTTTTTTTCATGGTAGATACGAATTCTAACATCTTTAAGCTACAAAGATATGTCATTACATGCATAAACCAATGATCAGAGAGTCATACATGTAAGAAATACAAGTGGTTCTTAAGTGCACATATTTTGGCCACCCTTGTAACCCTTGTTGGTACCCTTTCAAGTGGTAGCGCACTAGAAAACACATGTATATGAATCGGCCTAGGCATCCTATATCCCTCCATATATAAACCGATTGAATTCCTGACTGCTATAGTGTCACCAAAAATAACACTTGGGAAGTGACTCTCTAGTACCTGGGTAGTTGGGTAGTATGATTAAGGGTATGGTCTAGCCTCCTTAGTTGGTGCCATGAGATATTAGGTTGAGTACTATTGTTGGACCCGACTGTTAGGACCACATATTGTACCCTTTTTGCCCATACTTTTTGCTATTATTTTACCCTTCATCACCTGCATTTTGACTTATACTATCATTTCATCTAATCATTCCAAGGTATACAACGTCCTTTCTCATTACTTTATGCTTAATCCGTTTTGCATAATACTTTACATTACTTTTGAACCTAACCATTGATTAGAAGTGGAGAAGTGTCCATATTTGCAGAATAGTATTTCAGACCGATGCTGAAACACAGAACTGCCCAAAGCCACCGTTGAGCTGATGCTGAAACACGGGAGCTACTACACAGTCCAAGGATGCATATGCCGAAACACGAAGCAGTTACAC
>ML787729.1:269836-309964 GCA_009831015.1 Picea engelmannii
ATTGTTTCACCCTTTTTATTGCTGAAACACCTTCATCAGCAACCCTTCATTTCTTTCACCCTCCATCATCGACGAAACAATTCTGTCCAGCAATTGTTTCGCCTCTTCTGTTGCTGAAACACCATTTGCCAGCAACCCTTCATTTCATCTAATCATAGTGGTACCCTTAAATTTTAAGCCTTTTTTTTCTTGTAAACCCAACCCCCTTTGGGATGCCTTTCCTGATATCTATATCATTGAATTCCTCTCTTTGTCCTAATCACCCAAGTACCTATCATTTTTAATCCCATTTTTTCCATCCCAACTCCTCCGCTACTACCTAAGACTTTACCATGCCTACTAATCAGTCTTAGTCCCAAGAAAACTTGGACGATAGAGTGTCCCAAATGGAATACCACATTGATGGAAACATAGAGTCCCTCCGCAATGAATTCACCACATTCCTTGACCATCAATTCAACAAATTGGTGCATGTATTATGGGGTAATAATGTTGAGACAAACCCAAAATAACCTCACTCTTCTCATAATGAAAATACTTAGTCCTCTCGCTCCCCTTGGGGTTCTCCACCTTCTGGGAATAAGGTGCCCAAAGTTGACATGCATAAATTTGATGGTTCCAACCCAACTGACTAGGTTTCTCAAATGGAACAACAATTCTTCCTTCATGATATTCATGATGAGGAGATCAAACTCCATGTAGGGGATTTGTACTTGGATAAAGAATGCTAACAATGGTGGAAATGACATACAAAATGTTATACAAAACATCCCAATTGGAACATGTTCTCCAAAGCTATTTGTGCCCGTTTTGATTGGGAATCATAATTTTTATTCCAACTCACTAAGTTGCACCAAACTAGATCTGCCATAAACTTCATCATGACATTTGAACAACTGGCTATCTGTACCAAGGGTTTATCTAATGAATTTTACCTGGAATGTTTTATCATTGGTTTAAAAGAAGTTATCAAGGCTCATGTGAACATTTTAAAACTTTTCCATGGTTTTTCCAAAAATGAGATTCGCTATTTTAAAAATGATTTGCCCAAATTCTATAGGATAAAATTATTTTACCTTAAAAATCACCAAAATTTTATAAAAAATATAAAAATAATTTGAAATTTGAATATTTTTACAAAAATATCGCCAAACATTTATATTTGACATATGAAGGATTGGTAAGATTCGCCAAGGTTTCTACATTTAAAAACAAATTTCCATCCTTAAAATCATCCCTGTGCATCAACATACTACCTAGTTGTAGGCATGTCAATTATCCAGGGAAGTAGAGACCATCCTCCAAGAACCATCCTTGAAGGCTCCATTTACCAATCGTCCTCACCTAGGGGCTGCCCCTGCTCCAAATCAAACTTTGAAGGTCCAAAAGGTCTCTCCCTCCGAAATGGCATAACGTCGCAAGTAAGGCCTTTGCTACAATTGTGATGAAAAGTATGCACTAGAGCATAAATGTAGAGAACAAAATTTATTCCATATTGATTCCTCAACCTCCTCTTCATATGATGACATCCCTCTAGATGAGGTTTTAGACCAAGAGGAGGCTCTGCCAAGTGATCATGTCGAAGATCCAGTTGTCATTCCAATGGAATCTGTGGAACCAATCACCTCGCTTCATGCACTCTCAGGATTTTGGCCCCACATACATTGAATATCAAGGGATACATTAAAAATAGGTTGGTTGTGGTGTTGATTGATAGTAGTAGCACCCATAATTTTATTCATCGCAGGCTCACTAATGCGCTCCATTGATTTTTCCTCCCTATTTCTAATTTTCAAATCCTCATCGCTAATGGTGGTACTATGAAGTATGGGGTTCATCATGGGAATGTCAAACTCTAAATGGGTGATTACCATATGAAAACCCACATGTTCTCTATTTCCATGGGTGGTTGTGATATTTTATTAGGCATGAAATGGATTTACACTCTGGGGTCAATCACAATGGATTATCAAGAATTATATATGATCTTCACCCAAGATGCTCACTCCTATACTCTCAAGGGTCTCCAAGAAGTCTCTCCCGAAATCATTATCTCTCATAGGATGGAAAAACTCTTGAAGAAAGGACACCATGGTGTGATTTTTCAATTTAATTCCATCAAAGTCACTCAACAAGTCTCTCAGGTAGTTCCTCCTAGACTACAACTCATCCTGGACAAGTACCCCAAGATCTTTGAGATTCCTACAACCTTACCTCCTTCTAGGGGTGAGCATGATCATAGCATCCCTCTCCTATTAGGAAGTCAACCCCCCAATGTATGTCCCTATAGATACCCCTTTTCTCAGAAAAATAAAATAGAAAATATGGTACAAGAGTTATTGGAGGCGGGGGTAATTCTTTCTAGTACTATCCCATATTCTTCATGAGTGGTGATGGTTTTAAAGAAAGAAGGTACTTGGCACATGTGCCCTGATTTTTGTGCCTTGAATACAATAACCATCAAATATAAATTCCCCATTCTTGTCATTGATGATTTGTTGGATGAACTACAAGGTGCATGTGTATTCACCAAATTAGACCTTCAATCGAGTTATCACCAAATCCAAATGAATGAGGCCGATATTCCGAAGACTACTTTCAAAACTCATGAGGGACATTATGAATTCTTGGTCATGCCTTTTGGCCTTTGAAATGCTCCATCCACCTTTCAAAGTCTCATGAATAAACTATTGAAACCTTACCTTCATAAGTTTCTCTTGGTTTTATTTGATGACATCCTCTTTCATAGCCACACCTAGGATAGCCATCTTCTTCATGTTGACAAATTCCTTCAATTGTTGCAAGAAAACCATTTTTTTTTCAAAAATACTAAATTTTCATTTGGTGCCAACGAAGTGGAATACTTGGGGAACATTGTCAGCAGATATGGGGTACAAGTGGACCCAAAACATATACAATATATGCAATAATGGCCATGAACAACGACCTTAAATCACCTAAGGGTTTTTTGGGTCTCATAGGCTATTACAGGAAATTTATCAACCATTATGGAAAAATTTATAATCCCTTGATTGACCTCCTTAAGAAGAATGCATTTCATTAGACACCTATTGTTGAGAAATCCTTCATAGAATTAAAGTGGGCCATGTGCACAACCCCTATCCTAGCAGCTCCTGACTTCACCAAAACCTTTTTGGTGGAATCATATGATTCAAGCATGGGTATAGGTGTAGTGATCACCCAAGATGGTCAACCCTTGGCATTTACTAGCCAAGCGTTGAGTGGTCATAACCTGGTTCGATCTATGTATGAAAAATAAATTATGGTCATTCTCCATGCAATGCACACCTAGAGACCATATATATTAGGATGTCATTTTCAAATTAAAACAGATCAGCATAGCCTGAAATATTTTTTGGAGCAACGACTATCATCCCTAGAACAAAATAAGTGGCTGACAAAAATGTTGGGTTATGATTTTGAAATCATCAACAAAAATGGAAAACATAACATAGTAACAGATGCATTTTCAAGACAACATGAGGGTGATGTCTCCCTCTTTTAATTATCTTTTCCAACCCTTTATTGGATTGAAGAAGTATGCCAAGAGTTGCTAACACACCCGACTACCTCCTAATTAATCCTCCCATTGGCTACACTTGGCAGGATAATATTCTCCGATATAAGGATTTCCTAGTTCTCTCACCCTCCTCAACACTCAAGCCCTGACTCTTAAATAATTTTTAGTCCTCATCTATAGTGGGTCATTCGGGCTTCCAAAAGACATATGCTCATTCTCATCTTTATTTTTTTTCAACAAGAATGAAGAAGGATATACTTCAATTTGTCATAGAATGTAAGGTGTTCCAACTTAATAAAGATGAAATTTGCAAGTCTCTAAGCATCATACAACCACTACCCATTCCATCTTCTCTGTGGACAAAAATCTCCATGGATTTTATAGTGGGACTTTATAAAGTACATAACAATTTTTTCATCATGGTGGTGGTTGATTTCCTCTCCAAGTATGCTCATTTTTGTCCCTTACCTCACCCTTTCACACCTCCACTCGTAGCACAAGTATTCGTTGATAATATTTTCAAGCTACATGGCATGATAACCTCTATTGTCTCTGACCATGACCCAAATTTAACCAACACATTTTTGTAAGAGTTTTTTAAATTGCAGGGCACCCAAATGAACATGAGAACAACTTATCACCCCCATTCTTATAGCCAAATGGAAGTAGCCAAAAAATGTTTGGAAACCTACTTGCACTATTTTTCTTCAGACAAACAACACTAGTGGGTGCAGTGGCTTCCCTTGGAAGAATGGTGGTACAATACTTCCTATCATACGACCACTTAAATGACCCCATATGAAGCGGTTTATGGCCAAAGACCACTGACAGTAACTACCTATATTCCTGGCACATCCAAGGTCCAATCTATTGACACAATGTTGCAAGTTCATACAACCACTCTAGCGGATCTGAAGGATAACTTCCACATGACCCAAAATCACTTGAAGAAACAGGAAGATCAACATCATTCAAAATGGGTTTTTTTGGAAGGTGATTAGGTGTTTCTCATGTTCCAACCTTATAAGAAAACATCTCTCAAATCTTAGTGACATCACAAATTGGAACCTATGTTTTATGGAACCTACCATATCATCAAGCATATTGGTTTTGTGGATTACAAATTGGCCCTTCCTTCTACTTCCAAAATCCATCTAGTATTCCATGTTTCTTGTTTGAAGAAATTCGTGAGCCAGAATTCCAGAGTCCAAACCATAGTGTCAAAATCAGATGAAGAAGGTTCCCTATGGATCCAACAAGAAGTATTCCTCAATAACCGTGAACATAATTTGTGTGGCTACACTATAAAGGAAGTGTTGATCAAGTGGAAGGACACAACACTAGAGGAGGCGACCTGAGAACCCATGACCATACTTCATCATTTTTTGTACCTGCAACTTTGAGGAAAAGGCTTCTTTTGAAGGGGGAGGGCATGTTAGGATGTGATCCTAACCCCTTTACATGGGTCATTAGTTAATAGGATATGATTTCTATTTAATAAAGGTTGAAATTAATTAATAAGGAATAATAAATAAAGAAGAATAAGTCAATGTAAGAAGACCAAATAGAAGCTTCCACTTCTAGAAAGATTTTCCTCTAGAAGTTTCCTTGTAAGGTAGAACTACCATAAATAAGAGTAGGAGGTATTGGATATTTTTTCTTGGAGATTATTGTAATAGAGATCTACTTTTCTAGAGGTTCCCCCCTGAAAGAGATAAGTGAAAATTTCTATCATAACAAAGTTTCTCTTCTTGGTGATTCTTCTAGTGTTCTTTTGATATTTTTCTGGATATATCATTATTATTTTATCATTGCTTGTTAGATATTTTATGTTATTCATAATATATTGTATTAGGAATATTGTAGTTCTCTTCTTCTTGCATTAAACAATGCTTTAGATTTTCCTTCCCTCTCAGCATTTTGTGCATTCATGCCAAGGATACCCTTCTCATTCCACCTTAACTTCCTTGTCCAATATGGTGTCATCGTTGGTGACTTGGTAAGTAAATGTTCCTTAATGGCCAAATCTACCTTATGATCCTCCTTTCATATTGTTGATATGTCCGTGATTTCTGGAGGCTTTTCATATTTAATGCTTATACAATGCTTTTATGACCTATCACGCTGGTTGTTTGATCGTCATTTCCATTCCTAACAACTTTTAATGGTCTTGTCATTTCCAACCTGCACAATGGTTCATTTCTCATCTAGCTATATGCTTCGTAGTTGGGCCCATCTGCATCTTATCTTTGAACTTGGAACAGTGCTATCATCGTGGGTGATGATCAACTCAGCTATTCAAGTTATGATACCTTGGTATTTCGAACTCTCTTTTCCTTTTTCCTATCAATACTTTTTATTTATTTTATTTCCTTTTTCTACTTTTTATTTGGTTTCTTGTTTTTCTTGCTGCTATGGTACGCTTACTATAATATTGGGGTTCTAGCGCATCCCAAATTACTGCATAGATTGTTGTCTGTCTCTATAGAGTTTCAACTAACTTCTATTCACCATTCCTTCCAGGATTATTCCATCCAAGGTTTCCAATAGTGCAACACTTGTCTCAATTATCTACTAGATCACATAGGGACCTAACCAATGCATGAAAAACTTCCTTGGATGATGTAGATACTTATTTTCATAGATTAGTTCGAAATCACCGACTTGAAATGTCTTGGTTTTAATGTGTCGATCGTGTTAGGAATTTTGTCTAGATTTCTTAACCTGCTGATGGAATCTTCCAATAAACCGATCCTCCTCAAGATGAACTAATTGTTCCAATCACTCATATATTGCACCAACATATGAGAGCTCAATGATTTCAACAATGTGCAGGCTAGGTAGAATCAACTCCATAGACATCACCGCTTCCTGTCAATAGACCAAACGGAAAGGTGTCCTCCCTGTCAGCTTCTTACTTATAGTTTGATAATCCCATAGTCCTGCAGGGATGCGTAAGTCCCAATCATCTCTCCCTACATTGCATATTTTTATCCAAACATTGTCCAAGATCTTATTAAAACCTTCCACTATGTCATTTTCTTGCAGTTCATATGGTGTACTCTTTTGATGATCTATCTGAAAATCCTTTATTACTGTTGCAATTGTTTTGTTCAAAAAGTGCATACCCTAATCAATAAGTAATATTCATGGGAATCCAAACCTTGTGATTGCATTCTCTAATAGAAACCACGTAGAAGTATCTACAGTACAAACAATAACTAGTGTTTCTTCCGCCCACCTAGTCAAGTACTTGGTTGCAGTGATGATGTATCTTTCCACTAATCTCCTTAATTGTGGATTGATCGGTCCTACAAATTCCATGGATCACTTATCTAATTATTGCAACGTAACTTGTGGATTTAATGGAATTTCATCTCACCTAGATGGTTTTCCCACTCTTTGACATATGTCGTAGGACTGACAATAGTCCTTCACTTATTTGTTCAGTGTAGGCCACAAATCCCTAGGCGTAAAATATTTATTTTCATTTCTTTTCCCATGTGATGTCATCTAGAAATCCCATCATGCGCTTAATCCATTAAAATCAAATTTTCATGTTCCAATACACAACGCCTCAATATTCCATCTCCCCTAACTTATACAATTTCCTTGCAATCAACTGATAATATCCTTCTTTCACTACCAATTGTTTCTTCTACACAATTATCCTTTTGGAGAGGCCATACATGTACTGATAAATTCCACAATGTCTGGGAGGTAATCATCCACCATCCTTACCGCAAATAAATGCACAGCTAGGAAATTATCATCTAAATTACCTACATCATCTCCTATCAATATCCGTGAAAGATTATATGGTCCTGCATTCAACTTCCCTGGTTTTACTATGACCTTAAAGTCATATTCCTGAAATAATAACAACCATCTGCATATTCGTCCTCCTAATTCAGGCTTGTTGACTAGGTACTTTAATGAAAAATGGTCTCTATACATCTTGAAGTGGGACTCCAATACGTAGTGCCTAAACTTGTGTAGCACATAGACCATTGCCAATCCTTCCCATTCTGTAGTGGTATAATTATTTTCATATATAGAGAGCTTCCTATTGGAAAACACAATTGGATGATTGATGTCCCTTTCTTCTGGTTGGGATAGTACTTCACCCAATGCTATGGACGATGCATCCAAATGTACATGGAACTTATTGTTCCACTTTAGAAAGATCAAAATGGGTTTGTTTACCAATCTTTGTTTCAACGTGTCCAACCCCTTTTAGCAGTCCTCATTCATTTGGAACATGGAATCCTTATTCAGTAACATTTCCATGGGTGTTTTAATATATGCATATCCTTTTATAAACTTCCTATAATACCCTGTATGACCGAAAGTTTCCCTCATTTGTCTGACTAATGTCAGAAGATCCAAATCTATAATTACTATGATCTTGGTTGGATCGACCAATAGTTCATGTTTGCATACTACATGTCCTAGTATAATTCCAAATGGTGCACAAAAGATACACTTCTTCAAGTCCAATGAGATATAACAATGTCTACATCGATATAACATGATCTGAAGAACTTTTGTATGATTCTGTAGTAGACTGAACACCATCCAATCATCCAAATAAAATTCAAAAAATTTATGGATGAACTCCTTGAATGTTGTCAATACTACGCTAGAAAACGCTGCAGGTGGAATTATTCAATCCAAATGGTATAACGGTGTAATGATAACTTCCCCAAGTTGTCGCAAATGTGGTTTTTTGTCTATCCTCCTATGTAATTTTTATATGATGGTACCCATAAAATCCATTGGTAAAGGAATAAGTTTCTTGACCCCCTACTTTCTCGAGTACTTCATCCATGAATGGTGTTGGGAATGGATCATGTAAGCATGCATCATTTAATTTCCTTAGATATGTGTAGATCCTAATTCCTCCTATCTTATTTCCTATAAAACCATTGGTCTAATCCAATCAGATTCTTCTACTGGCTCAATGGTTCATGCGTCTAACATCCTGTCTATTTCATCCTTAACTTTCTCCTTGTATATTGGGTTCAACCTGTAAGGCCTCTATTGCACTAGCTTAGCTCCAGGATTTAGTGGAATATTTATCTCTCCTAAGTCTCCTTCTATCCCCTTCATCTATGAGAATGTGGTTGGAAATAAATCCTTATATTCCCGTAATAAGACTGCAACCTTCTCAATTATCTCAACGTTCCAATAATCTCCTATCTACGCAAATTTAGGATTCTTCGTTGTCCTAATGTTGACAGTCTTCATATTTTTAGGATGCATGTACGTTGTAGATGAAAGATATGGCCCTTCTATTGTGCATGTTCCTTCTGTCTCAAGTATTTGTACATTCCTGGGATCCTCTTTAGATTTTGGGTCGTCATCTTGGCTTTGTGTGCACTGCATAAGGGTAAAAATTCCATCCTCTCTACCTCCGAGAAGATATTTCTTCGAATGTCTTGTAGTGTTTCATGTATGGAGGGATATTGATGTTCAAATGTGAATGTGATTTCAAATATCCAAACCAATTATTCCCATTCTATTGTCTCCATGTGCATCTCCAATTCTAAATACCAATTCTTTGAGATTGTATCCAACATGTGTATGAATTTTTTCTTTCACTCTATCTCTAATTATGAGTTCCATAAATCCCTACATGTTTCTACATGACCCATCGGGTCACTCTCACCTGTGTATTTCTACACACTTTCTTCTTCCGCAGGCCCAATGTCTATATGCATCTGTCTAATGCATTGTTCCCAGTCCTTCATTCCCTTTCTATGTGAAATCCACCATCTAGTTGGAGTTTCCTTTAATATGAAATCTAGTGCCAACAACCTCTGTTATTTGAGTACCTGTAACTCAAATTATTTTATAAGCACACTAATATTAGTTAGTCTATCATACCTAGGTGGGTCACATAGCTCTGTTCCAATCCAACACAAGGATCAATTTGTTCGTGCACATCATCTATTTGACAATGCATGCATCCTCTACTACCAATTCTATATACTTTCTTCTAAATCTGATGCGCACGAACTGATACTTCTCCAACTCAACATACCATCCATTGGCAGGTCGACATAATCCTCCATCCGTGAAGTCATGTTGTATAAGTTTTCAATGCCATTCCCTCTTGTTGACTCTATGTATCTCTTCCCTTATAATGGATCAAAAGGTTTAGTAATGTTCAGATCCCCAACCTCAAATATCATATCCCTCCTTTTCAAGTTAATAACTTCCTAGTTATTGAATGTTTGTTCCAATCCCATCAATGTTGGATATGGTTGACTATCATCTACTATCTCATTAAATTCAAAGTTTACCATGTTGTGCACCCCATATATGTTCATAGGTACACATGTTAGTCTCCCAATCGAGACTATATTATGTTGATTCAAAAATATTAATTGAACATAGGACCATAATAACTTGGTGTCTCTCATCATCTTGCAGGTCCTCTTAGGTAGAATATTGACATCAGATACTAAGTGAAAAATAATATTATCCACATCATACTCTCCAATATGTGCATTGAACTTGAATTATTTGTTGGTTCTCTTTCTACACAGTACCTGGTTGACCATTCTCTGCATGACAAGGGTTTCCCTTCCTTTTGTCCATTGATCAGTAATGTAATATAAATTACTTAGCACAGTCCTATATTTGATTATTTATACACAACTCTTTAATAATTTTGTTAGTGTACTTACCTGTGCTATTGTCTTCTCTTGCATAGCTTGACCTTCGATCCAAGGAATCACTGATGTTGAATCTCCCTCATGCGGTCCAGGTATTTATTTTATAGCTTTCTGATATGTCTCTTTCTTCTGCTGTGAATTGAATGGTGGTATAGGCCCTGCCTCCTTCCTTACCCATTTCTCATGATACTTTCCTTTATGAGTCCTTGTTCTATCTACTCCACACATAAAACCCACCATTGTTGGTCCTTCATTTCATATTTCAACTGATATCATTTACACATTTTGATTCTGATTTGGGGTTGGATTTCCTTTGGCCTACCATTTTGCAAATAATTTGGGAGAGTCTTATGTCATTTGATCCGTTGCTTTGCAATATGTGCATGTGGTACATGGATTCTTTCAATATTGGTCCAAGTGTCCAAGTTGATTATAGTTATAACAGATAATCGGTCCTCATACTCTTCTACCAAAAGTACATCTACCTCGGTCTCTACCAAAGTTTCCTTTGTTCCCTTTATTGAAACCCCTCTAAATGTTATACTACACACCACCCCCTTTTACACCAACATTCTCTTATTGGATCTTGTACATATCTGATGTGTGCTCCTTTAGGAGGTTCAATGCACAAAAATACTTCTCTTCATGCTCCACGGACTTGCAAAAGTTGTAGAACAATTTCTTTGGAGTACTCTGATAATTTTGTAGTAATGGAAAATTAGTGGGGTGATGGCCCCATTTCTTACAAATATCATAGTATCCTCCCCCTGGTAGTGGATTTGGAACTCCAGTATCAAACTACCAAATACTCCACAAATGTTGTGCATTTGTGCTTGTGATGGCCCGCTATCCTCCACTTGGTACACTAGACCTTCTCTTATTTATACCTTCCCTTAGAAATCCTGGCTAGCTTAATTGTTAATCTATCCAACTGCATATGAAATTGTGCCGTTCCTCCAGTGTCTCCTGGTGACGATGACTCCAGTTTCATTGCGATTTCCAAAGCCTCAGGTTGCGACACAACCTTCTCTTGAATTAGTGGTCTACGAATGTGGGGTAGAAGTCCTTCAATGAACCACTCTTGATGTTTTTTATCTAGAATTTCAAAATTCAATCTCCCCATCACATTCTTAAAGCGTTGATCATAATCACATATTGACTCTATTTGTACTTGTTTGATATCTTTTAGCTCGATTATGTACTACAATTTTGCCTTTGGCTTTTTGAACTCCTTTAGTAGTGCTTGTTTTATCTCTTCCAACATCCTAGCCTAGCTAGTAGGTGTAATAATCTATAACTTCATATACCATACTAGTGCATGACCTCTAAACATTGTCTCTAACTGTAAAATCCTCACAACCTTTTCCTATATATTCTTAGCAGCCCAAACTATTTCACAGACAAACATATGTTGTTATGGATCCTCTGATCCCATTCCCTTGAATTCACAATTTCTAAGAGTATTATCCACTCTCCCCATGTTGGTTTGTGTAGTCCCCCCCCCTTGGTGATGTTCGTGGACTCTAATTTTGACTTTGCGTACTACTCCCATGTTGGCATGTTTTACAGGCAACGTATGCTTGTCATTGATGGAAAGTACAGCAGCGATGATTAGCATCATAGTGATAATCAGGGAAGAGAAACAACCGTGATCATTGGATCAATATTTTAGAATTCTCGTTGGCTATTAGATCTCAATGTAGACAAGAAGAGCATGTATATATGGAGGATAGATATCAGGCATTAGATCCAAGCACAGGGTTTGACCACTGTTGGATTGAGGAGAGCCTGCACGTTCTTTAAAGTGCTAGGAGAAGTGGGCTTACAAAATCCCGAAACCAGGAGGACCATCCATCTTCGAGTAGGACACATGGAAAAATATCATCATTTCACTGACTGGAAAGTCAAAGGAATGGGGTTCCCTAACCTGCTGAATTTGCGAAATGAAAAACCCCGAAGTAAACTCCATTTCATAGTTTCAGAGATCGAGAGTTGGAGATGTCAAATAATATTAACCACGAGAATCTCGAAATCGTGATATGAAAAATCACGACTTAATATGAGCCATCAGTTCAAGGTTTGATCTGGACCGTTGATCCCAGTCTATTTTGGAGCTTCGCAGATCGAGAGTTGGAGATGTCAAAGAATATTAACCATAGGAATCTCGAAATCGTGATATACGAAATCACAACTTAATCTGAGCCGTCATATCAAGGTGTGATCTGGACCATTGATCCAACTCCATTTCAGAGTTTCGTGGATTAGGAATTTGAAGTGACAAGAACACTGAACATCCAGAATGTCGAAATCGCGAAATGCGAAATCGCGAAATGATCTGAGCCGTCAAATCAAGTGTTGATCGGGACCATTAATCGCATGCCATTTCGGGGTTTCAGGGATCGCGACTTGGAGAGTTGAGATGCCTCATCTCCAGAATCACGAAATGAAAAATCGCGAAAGCACCTTATGCATAAGGCTGTGGTCATATCCCTTGGTCACATCAGAAAGAGATGGAGGAAAGAGCTAGAGCAACCAAGCTCCTTTTCGGGGATCGCGACTGGAAATGTCAAGACACATGGTCACCCGAATGCCAAATTGTCGAATGCCAAAATGTCGAAATGAATGCAATATCCCATGGAATCAATCCAACAGTGCAGGTGAATTTGAACAAGATCGAAGGGCTATTGTAGCACAACACAGTGTAATTGGAAGAAACCACTGATGGTTTCTGCCAGAGGACTCGAAGACACTTCAAGATGATTGACGGAGGAGGTGAAGAGTCTCTGGGAATCTTCAAGAGGGATGAATATTTTCGTGGAGGGGATTGACAACTGGATGAGCATTGAGGCATGTAACTGGAACAGAGAAGGTGAGCTCGACTTTCACAAAGAAGACGAAGAGTCTCAAACTACCAGAGAGACTGAGGAATCTCAGTATAACATACAGTGATGTTGAACGAGTGGTAAACGACCAGAGAAGCTGAAGAGTCACGATGATGATGAGACAGAGCACTCAAGTTGTGGAGGAATTTGGCATGGAGTGAGCATGCAAAGGCATTGCAAATATTCCATGCACAAAGACAACAGAGACTATAAGAATGCTAAACAAAGAAGAGATAAGTGTTGTCATTGTGTAGGAGAATTCAGGTGTGTACAAGGAGGCAGAATGCAGGAGCAAAAATGCACAGTCGAGGAATGGTGCATTGAAGGGATATGGCACATAGAGAATAAAAGGAAGAAGAACAGAAAGTGCTAGAGGTGTGTAGAAGACACTGATGCAGACAGGGCATAGCAGTGTAACAGAACAACAACAGGGATGGTAAGCCATTAAATAATTTTATATCACTGTAATAAGTTTTAGTAACAAATAATTTATAATTCAGGGTGGTTTGGAGGTGCTAGGGAGGACAGGTGTCCTCAAAGGTTCAAGTGGGTGCTTGAACACAGGTAGTTGGTGCTTCCTTCTAGTTGGGGCTAGAGAAACCAGGGAGTTGGTGCTTCCTTCTAGTTGGTGCTAGAGAAACCAGGGGGTTGGTGCTTCCTTATAGTGGGTGCTAGAGAAAATAGAGAGTTTGTGCTCTCAGCAAGTTGCAGCTTGCAAAAATAGAGTTTGTAGCCTCACAATGAGTTTATGCTCATATGTATGATAATGTAAAGAATGTAGATAATACTTATCATATAAAGAAAAAGAGGTTTTTACCTTCTATGGGTTTCCTCGGGAATTATATGTCTCTGTTTTTCTCATATATGTGACTGATGTTGAATGTGCCTTTGCTTATTTCCCATTATTGTGATCATCATTGAGTGCCCTGTAAATATTTTAAAAGAAGCATAATTGTTTAAGCATGGTGACCACTGATTCACCCCCCCCCTCTTAGTTTTCCAACAATTGGTATCAAAGCTGACCCCTTTAATCTAAGGGTAGATCGTAGAGCTTAAACATGTCAAGCCATGAAGTAAATTCAAATAATCAGTCCCCTCTATTCAATGGAACAAACTTTGCCTTCTGGAAAGTTAGAATGAGAACCTACATAATGGATTTAGGTGCAGATGTCTGGGATGTGGTAGATACTAGTTATGTAAAGCCAATCGTGCTAGCTAATAAGAATGACAAACTAGAATTTAGCTTCAACACTAAGGATATGAATGCTATCTTGAGTGGGCTTGCAGAAGCAAAATTCGTAAAAGTTATGCACCTAGGAACTGCCAAAGAAATGTGGGACAAACTCATTAGTAGTTATGAGGGTAATGAGAAGGTAAAGGATGCAAAGCTTCAAACCTACAAAATAGAGTTTGAACAGCTGAAGATGAAGGAAGATGAAACTGTTGGAAAATACTTTCTGAGAGTAGAAGAAATGGTAAATGCAATGAAGGCACTTGGTGAAACAATTGGGGAATCTTCTTTAGTTCAGAACATCTTGAGATCTCTCCCAGATAGGTTCAACCCGAAGGTCTCTGCTATAGAAGAACTTAATGATCTAAAAAACTTGCAGTTTGACCAAATTCTAGGAACATTGACTACATATGACATGAGAATAGTTAAAGATAAAACCACCTCCAGAGAAGCATCATTTAAAGCAGACAAGAATGAGGATTCTGAGCCCGATTAAATTGAAGAAAAATTTGTGAAGAGATTGAAGAAGGGATCAGGAAAATACAAAGTTAAACTGCCTTTCAAATTCTTTAACTATGGTAGGATAGGTCATTTTGCAAATAAATGTCCCCACAAAGGAAAGGATCAGACTTGTGATGATGAAGAGAAATACAAACATAGAAATTTCTTTAAAGAGAATAACTTTAAGAAGAAAATTCTTTGTGCAAACAATGATGATGATCCTTCAGATGATGAAGAAAATGATTCATCTATTGAAGATAAACTAAATTACTTCATACTTATGGCCAAAGAGGACTATGACAATAATAGCACAGGGAGTGATGTTAATGAAGAAGAAGTTGTGGTTGACATGGAAGGAGAACTGATCAGTGCATTGGAAGACATTGACAAACTAAGAATCAAGAACAGAAAGAAAAGACAATTGTTGATATAGTTCGAGAAAGATAGTAAAGAACCTAATGAAGACCTTGTCCTACTAAAAGTAGAATTGTAAGAGGCAAAGAAAATCTAAGAGATTCTGAAACAACAACTATCAGAAAAGAAGGCAAGATGTGAATCATTAGAAAAAGAAGTAGTGAAAACAAGGAAAGAAATGGAGAAGTTTCAAGCCTTGTATAATCAGAACCTATCAAGTATCAAAGCCTCAGAAGGATTAGCCACCATTCTGAATCAACAAAGGAATCCAAAGCTGAAAACTAGTTTGGGCTATGAAGAGGGATCAAGCAGTGGGAAGCCAAGAAATGAAGAATGCACCAAGTTTGTCAAAAGTACAACCAATAATAATAACAAACCTACAAAAAAAAACGAAGACAATCAGCCACCCAGGATGAGTAAAGAAAAAGGTGCCAGGACTGAATCTGTAGAAGGAAGAAACAATGCTCTCTCTGCTGAAAGACGTCATCAGCAAGAAAGACATCGATTTTCTCAAAGAAGACAACCATTTTCTAGGTACAAAGAATTTTTCTATGGCTATTGTTTCTACTGTTCTAACTTTGGTCACAAAGCTGTAAATTGTTCCTTAAGACTTAGATATGAGCAATTAAGATTTCAAAGGAATACATACTTCCCACAACAAAGAATGATACAGTCAAGTAATAATCCTTCACGGACTGCAAATTGCTAAATTAAGTCTGGACACATACAACTAAGGAGACCAAGAAATAATCAACAGTCAATAAGTAGGCAACACTGCAACAATAAGTTTGACTTATTGAATAATGAGGTTGAATGCTACACCTGTCATAAATTTGGACATAAATCTATTGACTGTCGGTTAAGGAACTATGAACCAAATTCAAAATCCCCTGCTGAAAATGTCAAGTTTTGGAAGAAGAAGGAAAGTAACAAGTGTGGATTAGTATTTTCTGCTTAAATAAAAATGAACCCTTGGTATATAGACAATGGATGCTCCAAACACATGATGGGAGACAAAGGCAAGTTTCTATCTCTAAGTGAAAGAAAATCAGGAAGCGTAACCTTTGGAAATGATGCTCCAGGGAAAATAAAAGGCAAAGGAATGGTGAACTTAAGTAATGGAAAAGGAAAATCCCAAGATGTTCTACTTGTGGATGGGCTCAAACATAATCTTCTCAGTGTAATTCAAATGTGTGAAAGAGGATGTGAGGTGTTGTTCATGTCCAAGGACTGCAAGATAAATTCTATAAACTCAGGACAAGTGGTGGCCAAAGGCATAAGGACAAAAAATAATATATATGTCCTGAAAGAAAATAGAGAAGAATGTCATCTAAGTAAACATGATGAAAGCTGGTTATGGAATAGGAGACTTGGACATCTAAATTTTGACCACTTAATCAAAGTCAAAAACCTTGAGGCAGTAAAAGATCTTCCGAGAATATCAAAGCCCCAAGATTCAATGTGTAAACCTTGTCAATTAGGGAAGCAAAACAGGACACAGTTTAAGTCCAAGAGCTTTAATTCAAAAAAGAAACCACTCCAACTAGTTCACATGGATTTATGTGGACCATCAGGACAAGAAGGCACAGGGAAAGAAAACTACTTCATGTTGATTATCGATGATTACTCTAGACTTACTTGGGTTGCCTTTCTCAAAGAAAAAGTTGAAGCATTTGAGAATTTTAAAATATTTAAGGCTTTAACTAAGACTCAAACAGGGAAGAGGTTAAAGGCAGTAAGATCAGACTGGGGAGGAGAGTTTATGTCAAGAGACTTCAAGGAATTCTGCGATGAGCATGGGATGAAGAGAGAATACACAATCCCAATAACTCCACAACAAAATAGAGTAGTTGAGAGGCAAAACAGAACAATGCAAGAAATGGCCAGGTCAATGATGAATGAGAAGAACATTGGTCAAACCTACTGGGTAGAAGCAATACACATAGTAGTCCATGTGCTTAACAAAGCCCACCTCAGACCACAATGTGACAAGACACCTTATGAATTATGGTTTGGAAGACCTGCCTCAATCAAACACTTCAGAGTCTTTGGGAGTAAATGCTACATAAAGAATAATGATGAGAACCTCGGAAAATATGATGATAGGGTGGATGAAGGTATTTTCTTAGGGTATGCTACAAATAGTAAAGGATACATATGCTATAATAAGAGGTTGCATAAAATGGTTGACTGTATTGATGTAAAAATTGATGAAGGAATCCCAACAAGAGAGGTGTATAGTAATGAGTCTTCTACAGAAGACACAGCTAAAGATGAAGATGAACAGGTCCAAGAATTAGAAAATGAAGACTCTGAATCAGATGAAGACTTAGACACTCAGACAGACTCAAATCAACAGTCAACTACAAATTCCTCCTCCAGAATCATCCTGCAAGTCAGATAATTGGGGAAAAAGACAAAGGTATACAAACCAGATGAAAGCTAATCAAAAACACCGAACAATCTCATACATCCTTCATATCCATGATGGAACCCAAGAATTTTAATGAATCCAACAAAGATGACCACTGGGTTAAAGAGATGAATGAATAACTTGATCGGATTGAGAAAAACAATACGTGGGAGATGGTTCAAAGACCTGAAGGTAAAAAAGTCATTGGCTCCAAATGGATCTTTAAAAATAAGTTGAATGAGCAAGGACAAGTTATCAGAAACAAAGAGAGGTTAGTCTGTAAAGGCTATGCTCAGATAAAAGGACTGGATTTTGATGAAACATTTGTGCCCGTAGCAAGATTAGAATCTATCAGAATGTTTCTTGCCTATGCTTGTCATAAAAGGTTTAAAGTCTACCAAATGGATGTCAAGTCATCCTTTATCAATGGAGATTTAAGTGAAGAAGTCTATATGGAACAACCAGAGGGTTTCAAATTATCTAATAACCCTGACTTAGTATGCAAGTTGAAGAAATATTTATATGGTTTAAAACAAGCCCCTCGATCTTGGTATCATAGACTGGATACGTATCTCAAAGACAAAGGGTTCAAGAGAGGAACAACTGACAACAATCTGTATATTAAAACATAGGATAATGATTTTCTCATTGTACTAGTCAATGTAGATGACATCATATTTGGATGTAATAAGGATTCACTTGTACAATGGTTTGCTTCTTCCATGGAGTCTGAATTTGGAATGTCTATGATAGGAGAACTGTCATTTTTTCTTGGTCTGCAAATTACTCAGAGGCCCGAAGGGATGTTCATTTCTAAAGAAAAATATCTAAGAGAAATGCTGAAAAGGTTTCAAATGGAAGATTCTAAACCTGTGGGTAAACCTATGGTAACTGGATGTAAATTAAGAAAGGATGATGATTCACTTGATGTTGATCAAAGCTCATATCGATCAATGATAGGAAGCTTGTTGTACATCACATCATCTCGCCCAGACATAATGCATGCTATAGGAATGGTGGAAAGATATCAGGCTGCACCCAAACAAAGTCATTTACAAGCTGTCAAAAGGATATTCGGGTATTTAAAAGAAACAATGACTTAAGGTCTGTGGTATCCCATAAATCAAAATCTTCAGTTGACTGCTTATTCAGATACAGATTGGTCAAACTGTGTTGATGAGAGAAAAAACACCAGTGGAGGAGAATTCTTCCTAGGTGACTCCTTAGTATCCTGGCTTAGTAAAAAGCAAGGTTCCATTTGTTTATCAACCACAGAGGCAGAGTACATTATTGCTGCTACCTATTGCACTCAGGTATTATGGATGATTCAGACACTTGTAGACTTAGAGGTAAAATACACTGCACCGATCCCAATTCATTGTGATAACACTAGTGCCATAAATGTGTCTAAAAATCCTGTATTCCACTCCAAGACCAAGCATATTTCCATAAAATATCATTTTCTGAGAGAGTAGGTCATCAATGAGACTATTCGGGTCCATTACATTCCCACTACAAAACAAATTGCAGACATCTTTACTAAACCCCTAGACAAGACACCTTTTGAATATCTCAGACAGAAGCTGGGTGTCATTTATTCTCACACCTAAAAGAGTCCATCTTGTTAGAGGGAGTTTTGTATTATTTGAATATCTAATGCCTCCTAAAATTACTGCAACAGCTCAGGGGGAGCATGTCTTTTCTTTGACATTGATGTCAAAGGGGGAGAAAATAATTTGGGTGCCTTAGTTGCCATCAATGACAAAGGGGGATATGGTTGGCATGTTTTGTAGGCAACGTATGCTTGTCATTGATGGCAAGTACAACAATGATGATGGCTTAAGTACAACAACGATGAACAATAGCGCAGTGATAATCGGGGAAGAGCAACAACCGTGATCATTGGATCAACAATTCAAAATTCCCGATGGTTGTTAGATCTCAATGTAGACAAGAGGAGCGCGTAGATATGGAGGATATATCTTGGGTGTTAGATCCGAGCATAGGGTCCGACCACCGTTGGATAGAGGAGAGCCTACACGTTCTTTAAAGTTCTAGGAGAAGAGGGCTTACAAAATCCCGAAAGCACGAGGACCGTCCATCTTCGAGTAGGACACGTGGTGAAATATCGTCATTTCGCTGACTGGAAAGTCAAAGGAACGGGGTTCCCTAACCTGTTGAATTCATGAAATGTGAAACCCCGAAGTAAACTCCATTTCGGAGTTTCAAAGATTGAGAGTTGGAGATGTCAAAGAATATTAACCACAGGAATCCCGAAATCACGATATGCGAAATCGTGACTTAATCTGAGCCATCGGATCAAGGTTTGATTTGGACCATTGATCCCAATCCATTTGGAGTTTCGAGGATTGAGAGTTGGAGATGTCAAAGAATATTAACCACAGGAATCCCGAAATCGCGATATGCGAAATCATGACTTAATCTGAGTCGTCGGATCAAGGTGTGATCTGGACCGTTGATACGACTGCATTTCAGAGTTTCGTGGATCGGGACTTTGAAGTGACAAGAACACTAAACATCAAGAATGTCGAAATCGCGAAATGCGATGTTGTAGCCGTAAAGATACAAAATTTAATTTGATTTAGCATATAATTCTTCCTCATACAAAAATAATTCAATCACCAACATATGAGCATATGATATTCGACAAAAAATAAAATTTTATCCACAACATAAGAATTACATAACAGAATAAATAAATTACCTCTCCCTGATGCTAATTCCCCCATCGATCTGGTTATTCGTTGCTGAAACTATGTCAAACACTGCCCAAAACTGTCTGTTTCCACCCTGCCAACTAGGACATCTTCCTAGCTCCAGGATACCATATGGATATCCTGGCCCCCATGCCCAAAACCTCCAGCAAACCAGTGCCCCCTGTACTGATCCTTTCCCCCAACTCCCCAACTCCAACTCTCTCCAGCAAATCCAAGTAGAATGATAATCCCCTCTTCCGTAAACCCTCTTCCCCTCATATCCCCACTTTACTGCCCTTTCTCTTCATTTATTTCTTTACCTACACATTTATTACCTTATCCACATAGTTAATGCCCCTTAACCAATTATTAATGTTCCTTATCCGTTTTTTAATGTTCCTTATCCCCTCCGTATACATAATCCTTTAATTTAAAAAATTAAATTTATTAACCCTTTTAAATTTAATACTCATGTCAATGAATGTAACAGGTAATTAATTAATCAATTAATTAATCAAATTATATTAATTAATTAATTAATTAATTAATATTTAATTAGTATCATTATACCAATCTTTGTTTAATTAATAGCATGTTAGAAAAATTAATTACCTAATAAATTTTTACTTAATAATCCCTAAACATATATTCTACTAGGGTTGTTACATGTGAAATTGCAAAATGATCTGAGCCATCAGATCAAGTGTTGATTGGGACAGTTGATCCCACGCCATTTCAGGGTTTCGGGGATCACGGCTTGTAGAGTCGATATGCCTTATCTCCAGATTCACAAAATGCGAAATCGCAAAAGCGCCTTATGCATAAGGTTGTGGTCACAGCCCTTGGTCACATCAGCGAGAGATGGAGAAAAGAGCTAGAGCAACCAAGCTCCTTTTGGGGGATCGCGACTGGAAATGTTGAGACACATGGTCACATGAATGTCGAATTTCCGAATGCCGAAATGCCAAAATGAATGCAAGATCCCATGGAATCAATCCAATGGTGCAGGTTATTTTGAACAAGATCGGAGGGCTACTGTAGCACGACACAATGTAACTGCCAGAAACCACTGATGGTTTCTGCCAGAGGACTCGAAGACACTTCGGGATGAATGATGGAGGAGGTGAAGAGTCTCTGGGAATCTTTAAGAGGGATGAATATTTTTATGGAGGCTATTGACAACTGGATGAGCATTGAGGCCTGTAACTGGAACAGAGAAGGTGAGCTCAACTGTCACAGAGAATACGAAGAGTCTCAAACTACCAGAGAGGCTAAGGAATCTCAGTATAACATACAGTGATGTTGAACGAGTGGTAAATGACTAGAGAAGCTGAAGAGTCACGATGATGATGAGACAAAGCACTCAAGTTGTGGAGGAATTTGGCGCGGAGTGATCATGCAAAGGCATTGCAAATATTGCATGCACAAAGACAACAGAGACTATAAGAATGATAAACAAAGAAGAGATAAGTGTTGTCATTGTGTAGGAGAATTTAGGTGTGTACAAGGAGGCAAAACATAGGAGAAGAAATGCACAGTCGAGGAATGGTGCATTGAAGGGATATGGCACATAGAGCATAAAAGGCAGAAGAATAGAAAGTGCTAGAGGTGTGCAGAAGACACTGATGCAGACAGGGAAGAGTAGTGTAACAGAAAAACAACAGGGATGGTAAGCCATTGAATAATTTTATATCGCTGTAATAAGTTTTAGTAACAAAGAATTTATAATTCAAGGTGGTTGGGAGGTGCTAGGGAGGACTGGTGTCCTCAAAGGTTCAAGTGGGTGCTTGAACATAGGGAGTTGGTGCTTCCTTCTAGTTGGGGCTAGAGAAACCAGGGGGTTGGTGCTTCCTTCTAGTTGGTGCTAGAGAAACCAGGGGGTTGGTGCTTCCTTCTAGTGGGTGCTAGAGAAAACAGAGAGTTGGTTCTCTCAGCAAGTTGCATCTTGCAAAAATAGAGGTTGTAGCCTCACAATGAGTTGATGCTCACATGTATGATAATCTAAAGAATGTAGATAATACTTATCATATAAAGAAAAAGATTTTTTTACCCTGTATGGGTTTTCTCGAGAATTATTTGTCTCTGTTTTTCTCATATATGTGACTGATGTTGAATGTTCCTTTGCTTATTTCCCATTATTGTGATCATCATTGAGTGCCCTGTAAAAATTTTAAAAGAAGCATAATTGTTTAAGCACGGTGACAACTGATTCACCCCCCCCTCTCAGTTGTCCAACATCCCACTATTTTGATTGCTATTATTCAGTCCTCCTTGACTAACTACGATGGCTTTCGAAAAGTATTCAAATTTTATCTCTTATTGTGGTGACGCACACATGGTTATGTATTCAACGTAGGATCCTGTCTGAGTAGGACTTATTGGCTCTTCTATCAATGGACTAGAATGACAATCCACTTCTTCTCCTCATATATATGGTATCTCCATGATTCATACTTGTGCAAAAGTTTCTTTTTCTTCTCACTCACTATGAGACTTTTCTCTCCCAACCCCGATCATTTTTCCTTTTGTACCTCGTTCCTCTATACAACTCTCCAAACTTGTAATATTCCTTTGGTGTACTACCTTCTTGCATCCTCATTCCCTTCCTTCCTTTTTCGTTGCTTCCTTCTTTCTCTTAGATGATCATTCTATCATCCTCTGTCTCCCCCTATGTGAGAAAATTCATTTTAGTTGTCGAACTTCATTATCATCACATGATTTTCACATAACAACATTTTTATCCACGTATTCAACGATTTCAGGAACCTTCCGTAAGACTCTATGATTGAATGCAATCTAAGACAAATTCTATAAGATAATCCCCTAGTACATTATCCAACCAAAAATGAACTGCTTGATTAGGTGGGTTACTTATCGAATTCATTTGTCTTACCAATTCATGCGTCAAATTCTTCGATGTTGCAACACTAAACCTTCCTATCTTCTCTAACATCCTCCCTAACCACTTGGTCATAATTTTTGGAAATTCACCAAAGAAAATTTCATGCAGATATGTGAACACATACCTTTGCATCCATTTCTTGTTACTCATTTGAGGTTTCCTATTCTCTTGTCATTCAAATTACTGTTCTTTTCGTTCTATCCAATCTGTTATCTTCTTCTTAGTCGGCCTCCAAAATATTCCCTTAATCACACTGTCTTTGTCCTAGAAATGAAACCATTTGTTGGTTGTCTCTAGTCTAATCATAGGTTGTAAGACCCAATATTCGGTTCAACTATGACCAAAAAACCCTCAAGACACCGATCCTTTCAAAATCACCTTGTTGCATAATTGAAGTATCAACCGAGGTATCTGTTGGGACTGTAAGAACTAGGTTTCTGTAGTAGTAAAGGAAAGGGAGGCAGATTCTCAAATCATTGTTCTTTATTCTAGATTATGTATGTTCTTAGTTATTACAAAGACTCACATAGTTATTCATGAATATTACACCATAATTAATCCATAAAATAAGTCTAGTCTACAAATCACAACAACATTATTTAGAAACTCGCATAGACAAGTAAAGAACACAAGAAACAATATCCTCTCTAATCTCTTTCTTTATTCATCTTCTATCTTACCAACTGTCCATTACATTCATGACCTTCAAATAATATTTCAACCTCACTTCTAAGTCTCTCTCTCTTCAGACTCTGATTCTCACATACCTCTAATATCCCAATCCAATTACATATTTATGTCCAAAATTCCTAGACTATTTATCCCAAAAATATCCCATTGGAATACATGGCATAGCCAGCTTCAATTAACTGGTTGTTTGGTTTCTTCTGGTTTTCTCTCTTCATGCAGTTTTTCCATTGTTCTTCTATTTCTATAATTTCTTGTTTTCCTCCTTCCTGTTTTATCATCTCACTTGCTTGATTTATTCTTCTTCCTATACATTGTCTTTGTCCTGCACACTTCCCTTCCTTCTGCACCCTTTCTACCTTCTACGTTATTTATTCCTTTTGCGTTCTTACTTTCTTTGACACAATTACTTTATACTTAGGTTTTTCTCCCAAAATTGCATCCAAAACTTCCTGTCCAAAAATATTTTATTAATATAAACTTTGATGGATCCTTGAAAGGTAATCCATGCCTATTCAGGATAAGAGGTGATTTTAGGGATAAAATAATTATTTAAGATTTTATGTTAGATTCTTAGGTATGGATACTAGTAATAGGGTAGAAATTTACACTTTGAAAAGAGCTCTCTATATTTTTCGCAACCAAGGATATAACGAACTTGGTAGGATGTGACTCTCAAATCTAGGTAAATGCACTAAAAAAATGATGATTAGTTACAATATAGAGAATAAAACAACTAATTGGTTCCTTAGGAATAAAAGGCATATGAAATCTCATACACCATATACAAATGATTATACCCTGTCATTTTCATCAAAAAGAAAATTCTCTAGCTAACATGTTTTCTAAAGATGGTATTCTACTTCAGGATTAGGATCTATATATAGAATAGGAGACCATGAATTCGAATACTCTAAGACAATAATACATCTACATACACAATACAAATGTGATACCCATATAGGGTGTCAGGGAGGAGAGATGGAGAGTCAACTTCATGTCCATTCAAAGGATTGGTGCGAATGATTTTTTTTACCTCACTGATGTGGAGAGTATAGAGGTTTTGAGAGGGAATTATCAAGCCATCATGGTTTGGTTCTCTCATCATAAATATGAGCCTCCATTTCCCATCATATTCAATTTTATTATGGAAAGAACCATGAGGAGAAGAGAACATGACAATGTGATTATTTTAAGGTGGTATATAGGTAGAATTACATGTTATTTATATAGGAAGAAATAATGTTCCATTATTTGGATGAGATTTCACCTCGGGGGATGAACTCATGATTGGAGGAAGAGTATATCTACCAAATTAATCTTCCACAACAAATACAAAATGGTAGGTAAGGAAGATGGAGAGAAGGTGAATATAAGAGAAGGCTTGACGCCATGAGTGAGAAGAGGTAGGACCAGGATATGTGGGACCTCAAAGGAGTCAAAAAAGTATTTGTATTCATATAGGGATAGGGGGAATTTATGGCGATGACAAAAGAATACCATTTATTGTTTTCATGATTTTTCAAGTAGGAAGTAGACATAATTGAAAACTTGTTAGAGAAGAATGAGGGAGGACATGTACTGAACAAATTTATGAGGAAATTATGCAATGAATTTCAGATACAAGGTTTCATAGAAGTAGGGAGACTAAATATATAAAATTGGTGGAGAATTATTGGGATAAAAAATCTCAAGGTGGTGGAGGAGAAGGGCATTTAAACACCAATAAATCCTAAGAAAATTTAACCAACTAGAACAAAAGTATGAAGTGTTTATAAATTCCATTTGGAATTTAGAGGTAGTGATCGAGGAAGAAGAGGAGATAGGGATGGTTGATAGAGGGGATGAAGTGTTATCAATATATTTTGAATAAGGATATACCCTACTAATATTCATTCATGTTGATTTTCATTCTGAAGTAGATGCCTAGCCACAAACATCTAGGTTCCAATGTTTCCATAGGTTTCCTATTTTTTTTATAGCATACTAGAATTAAGAGATATATAGTCATACTATAGCATATAATTTGGTTCTTTTAAAATAGAATAGTTATCCTCAAAGGATGTAAAACTTACCTTTGGACAAATATGCTATCATTTTGATAATTGTAGCATATCCACATTTGGAAACTAGCAATAAAATGGCCTAATTATATACATTTTTTATAATAATAATATAATAGAATATATATGTTTAAAAAAAAATTGAACATGTAGAAAAAAATGCATTAATAATAAGGATTTAGTTTACTAACTCCTATATAACAAAACATACATATCAAATAGTAAGACAAGAAAGACAAGAGATTTAGAAAACCTTAACTCATGTATAACAACACATACATATCAAATAGTAAGAAAAGAAAGACAAGATATTTATAAAACCTTAGGATGGGGATCATCCACTTATAAATATGCTCTACATCAGTCACTTACTGTCTTTACAAGAAATCAAATATGGAGTTCATATATGATTGATACAAACCTTCTCAAACACATAGAGGACTCTAAGGTAGTACTTAATAGGTCTATAACTTGAGAGATTTAATCCCATAATGCATGTGGGATTTATTCACGTTTATGGATTGTGAGTAAATAGTGATAGCATGAGCCTACTAGTGAGGTATTTTCAACCCTCACGTAGCCTAGCAATGCCTCATTATATGTACAACATGTCCAATCAGCAATGCTCCTATAGCCATTGTACTAACAACAAACACCCACAATTGTAACCACTAGAAAATGTTACAATGCTAATTGAACTATTTTTTTTTTCGAAATAAACAAGTTTAAGTTAAACATGTAAAAAGTATACATCGAATCATGAAAAACATGTTATGACTTATTTTATAAATTTATCACTAAATTTTGTAATCCATTGGAACAAAATAAAAACAAATACTTGTATGATATTTTCATAATTTCATTTTGAAAAAAAATAGTATTTTATTTATTTTTTTAAATTATTTTTTTTTTAGGTTTCTGAAGTTCAAAATTTCAACTTAAAAATGAAACAACGATCTTTTTCTAACAAAAATATTTTGGTCAGTTATGGGTCCTTCAAAAGTGTAGATTCAAACTGGACATTCTATTATGTGACATGAGATTCAAGAAAATCATTCATTGGAGATTATTGGTATTTCATGATTATTGAAATCCATGTTAAATGATGAAGATATGCAAGAAATTCTAGAAGACGAGAGATATCCTTGTCATGAAGCTAAGGATGTTGTAGAATTCCAACCTCCACCGGGAAAATAAGTGATGTTTAGTCTAGAAGTAATTGACAAAGAAAGAATTGGAAAACTTGTAACCAAATCATCAACAAGAAGAAAAATCCATGTTGAAGAGACCAGACCTGAGATGCATGTTTAGTGTGCTACTGAAGAAGTTGTTGATTTTCAATCGCCTTTAGAAGAAGAGGAAATGAAAATTAAAAAGGATAAAGAGATATTTGAAAGAATCCCAGGATGAAATTGTACAATTGAGGGAAGAAAATAGATAAATGAAAAGGAATATAGCAGAGCACTTGGACTTGTGTGAAGAAGCCTTAGAGAACATCAAAAGGATGGTCAAGATATCTCCGCCTCTACACAAACAAATAAAAAATTTGTACAGGAAGAATGGGACATTGAAGGTAAAGGAAAGACAATGAAAGGAACAAATTGCAAAAAAGAATATGGACTTGTTGGCCCAAGTGGTAGTGGAATGGTCTCATAACACTCAAGATAAATAATGTTTTTTTATTTTGTGAGTTCATCTCAAATTTGGATCAAGCTTGAAGGATTTTTCAACACCAACAAGAAGAAACAAAGATTTAGTAGCAACTTTTGCTGCGAAGATACTCAAATAGAGATTTCCCAACAAATTTCATGTTGCTACGAAATCATGTAGTCAGCTCATGAAGAATCATTTTCAGTTGCCAAATAGGATGATTTCACCATGTCAGCATCAGGATCAAGTAATGAATCATTTTTCCACTAAAAATATGTAACATAGATGTATTAGGGTTGTATAAATTAGTGAATAAATGAAAACCCTAGATTATAGGAGTCCATGGAAAATTAGTTAGTAGTATGTTAAGTAGTTTGAATAAGTTGTAACTTGTTTTTAAGTATGAAACCCTAAGGAATTCGAATTCATGGATTTAGAATGAAGTGTATCACTATACATTATAATGAAAAATACAATAGAAGGGTTTGGGATTTGATTCAAAAAGATTGTTTGTACTGTAATATTTTCTAGATATTAATGAAATGTTTACAAACAAGTGTTTGAGATATTTACTCAGAGATTCATGTATTAAGTTGTCGTAGTAAGTATTCTTAGTGTATGTGCTTCTTTCTTTGTTATCATTAAATGTATTCTTCTTGTTTGAATGATAAATTCTTGATGCAAAAATCATTTCAGGATGCTTTGTATCTATCTTGTTTCAAATATTCATTTTTCAGACGGATAAGTTAATGCATAATTCATCTAAGATGGATGTTATGTGTGGCTTTGAGTGTTTCCTCTTTAATATATCCATATTTAAATTTTGTAAGTCTAGCGATAGTTGGTTGTCTGGCCTATGAGATTGAATTCTTTTCTACCAAGTTCTAAAAACCTAGAATTGATTTCCCCTATGACTGATTCCATGCTCAATGGGTGTTTCTCTCAGCCCTACCAACCATTTCATAAACTTTTCATCCACCTAAAATCTAGCCAATGTACCGATTGAAAAAACTAGTTGGAGAGAACCCTCTTTGGACTGGCAGGAGGCTAGATTTCAGTCTGAAAGTAGTTTTGAGGTTACCTCTAAGATTTTATTTTGAAACCAAGAAAATTTATAGAGTACTAACATTTTGGCATTATTTCTGGGGAGAGAAAGTGAAATATTCCCTTGGAAAGAATGACAAAGACTCAAGATCTGATTCCCAAGGGTAGACATAAAATCAGACACATAAGTAGGTTGTATAATTTAACCTTGGCTATTTTATTTTTCAAATCAGTTGTAAATGTTGGCGTGTTACAGGAAGAATGTGCTTGTCATCAATGACAAGAATACAAGCAACGATGGCGTGTTTACAGGTAGAGTGTACATAGAAAGAAAAACATCAAAGACACATAAGGTTTATAGACAGAGTGTGCATGGAAATAAAAACAATGAAGAATCAGAACAGAAATATCAAGAAGCATAGGAGGAATAGCATAGAGTTGCACGCATAGTGCAAGTGTGCGCTAGGGCCAAGCAAAACATTTTCCAAAGCTCAAGAGAGATAGAATTTTGAGACGCATAGATGAGATCCCATACATCAAGGCTCGCAGAAGAGTCAAAGGTCCCAGAACCTTTGACACTTAGAAATTCTTCCAAGTTGGGAGGATGCATAATCTCAGGAGGAGGAGCGATAGTGGTTGTTGGTTCACCATTCATGAATACCCAATGGTCATCAGATCAGAGTCCAGATAAGAGAACCATGCAGAGGAGGAGATTAGACCTCAGCTGTTGGATCAGAGCGTGAAGGATTAGCTACCCTTGGATCTAGTATAACTGCGAAGAGGATAATGGCCAAGAGCCATCCTCCAACTCCGAGAATTACGAAGTCACAAAATGATTTGGGTCATTGGATCTAGAGGACACGTAGAAAGATATAATCATTTCATTGACTCGTGAGATGGAGAAGTCAAAGGTGAGAGTTGTAAGAACTCGTGATATGCGAAATCACGATAAGATATGAACCGTTGGATCCAGATGACATGTGATGAGAGATCAACATTTCACTGACTCGTGAAATAAAAAATTCAAAGGTAAGAGTTGTAGGAACTCACGATAAGATCTAGACCATTGAATCCAGAGGACACATAGCAAGAGATCAACATTTTGCTGACTCGCGAACTGCAAAATTCAAAGGTAAGAGTTGTAGGAACTTGCAATATGTGAAATCGTGATAAGATATGAACCGGTGGATCCAGAGGATATGTGGTGAGAGATCAACATTTAGATGACTCATGAACTTGAAAAGTCAAAGATAAGAGTTGTAGGAATTCATGAAATGAGAAATCGTGATAAGATATGAACCGTTGGATCCAGAGGACACGTGGTGAGAGATCAACATTTTGTTGACTCGTGAACTGGAAGAGTGAAAGGTGAGAGTTGGAGGAACTCATGAAATGCGAATTTGTGAAATGATATGGAACGTTGGATCACTAAGGATCATGGACCATTGATCCAACATGACAAAAAATGAGGTATGATTTCTCGAAGAAGAGATCTAGAATGTTTAAATACAGAAGATCGTGGGTCATTGATCTGGAGTATATATCGGGAAATTGAGAGTTGAAGAAAGGAGGTTCTCTAACGTACGAAGTCACTAAATGTGATATCATGATTTGATCGCAACCGTCGATTAGAAGGAGAGATCTCGACCATTGATCTGATATGAATCATTTTAGAGTTTCACAAGTTGGGAGTTTCAAGGAAACTCATAATAGGAGTTTAGGATATGTGAAATCTTGAAGCACCCCTCTTGTTTGGCCCCTGGTCATAGCTAGTGGTCACATTGATGAAGGTTAAGGGAGAATCTATCACATCGCTAGGATTTACAAGGGAGATCGCCGAAATCATGAAATGCCTTTTCGAATAAGGCTGTGGTCACATCAACGAAAGAGAAGGGAAGGAGCTAGCATTTCCAGGCTCCACCTCGAATTTTTGTGAGTTGGGAAAATCGAGGTGATTCATAGTCGATCACTCAAAATGAGAAATTGTGAAATGACTGTTGGTTAGGCATATGGTCACTGCCGATGGTCATGTGAAAGGACGGGGCTTAGCTATAAAATCTAGCACCCACTGTATAGATTTATTAGAAAGGGAAAAAGGCGGAGGTTCTCTCAGTAACTCCTAGAGACAGACTGATTGTAACTGCAGAAAATGACTAATTTCATATACTGAAGAATTCAAAGAATCTAAGGATGACTAACAAAGGATCTGAAGAGTCACGAGGAAAATGTCAGTGGAATGAAGACTCATCATAGAGACAATTGATATATGGGAAAGTGTTGAAGTCTGTAACTGTAACAAAGAGGATAAGATCAACTGTGATAGAGAATAAGAAGGGTCACACTACCAAAAAAAGGAAAAATAATCTCGGGAATGACCACTAATGACAAATAGTATCAGCATAATGGCTATTGATGATGAAATCAAAGGCAACAAAACTGTCAGAGAAGGTGAAGAGTTGTGATGATGATCAAGAAGAGGAATCTTCATGAAAAACGATATGCAGAATAGAGAAGTGACTGGGCACGACGAGTTAGACATGCAGTAAGGGTGATGAGCATGCAGATTAATTGCACATATGATGCATTTGGTCCACAAAGAATATAAAAATGTAGAATAGATAAGAGATGAGTGTTGCATTTGAGTATGATTCATGCAGGTAGAAGCATGCAATGTGTAGGAGTTGAAGCGTAGAAGAAGAAAGGAACATAAATGCATATCTAAGAGAAGAATAGAAAGTGAAACCGAGGTGAGGAGAGAGACACTGATGCAGGCAGAGGAGAGCACTGTAGAAGAACAATGATGATATTGGTAAGCCATAGATAAATGTTGCATCGTTGTGATAAAGTTATAAAAAGAAAAGATTTATATTTTAGGGTGGAAGGGAGGTGTTAGGGAGGATTGGTGTCCTCATAGTTTCAGGTGGGTGCTTGAACATGGGGAGTTGTAGCTTCCATCTAGTTGCAGCCAGAAAAACCATGGTGGCAGGGTTGTGCAAGGGAGAACTATTGTTCTCTGTTATACAGGTCGGTGCCTGTGTGACTGGAAGTTGGTGCTTCCATCCAGTTGGTGTTGGAACACTTAGGGAGTTGGTGCTTCCTTCTAGTGGGTGCTAGAGAAACCAGGGAGTTGGTGCTTCCTTCTAGTGGGTGCTAGAAAAACCATGGAGTTGGTGTTTCCTTCTAGTGGGTACTACATAAACCAGAGAGTTGGTTCTCTCAACAAGTTGCGTCTTGTAAAATAGAGGTGGTAGCCTCACAATGAGTTGGTGCTCATAAGAATGATAATGTATAGAAAATAAATATTACTTATCATATCAAGAAGAATATTTTTTTCCCTTTATGGGTTTCCTCAGGAAATATCTGTCTCTGTATATTTCATATGCATGATTGATTTTGAATATTCTATTACATGTTTGAATTATTGTGATAATCATTGAGTGTTATGTAAAGAGTTTAAAATGGGCATAATTGTTTAAGCATAGTAACAACTGATTCACCCGCCCCCCCCCTCTCATTTTTCCAACAATTGGTATCAAATCCAGTTCTCTTTATTTAAGGGTAGATCCTACAGCTTAAACATGAATAGCCATGGAGGAACTTAAACCAATAAGGCCCCCCTATTTAATGGAACAAACTTTGGCTTCTTGAAAGTTAGGATGAGAACCTACATAATGGCTTTAGGTGCAGATGTCTGGGATGTGGTAGAGACTAGTTATATAAAGCCAATTGTACTAGCTAATAAGGATGAAAAGATAGAATTAAACTTCAATGCTAAGGTTATGAATGCTATTCTAAGTGGGCTTGCAGAAGAAAAATTTGTAAAATTTATGCACTTAGAAACTACCAAATCAATGTGGGACAAACTCATTAACAACTATGAAGGTAATGAAAAGGTAAAGGATGCCAAGCTTCAAACCTACAGATTATAGTTTGAACAACTAAAGAGGAATGAGGATGAGACAACTAATAATCTTTTCTTAAAAGTTGAGGAGCTTGTGAATGCCATGAAATGTCTTGGTGAGAAGATTGATGATGTATTACTAGTTCAAAGATCTTAAGATCTTTGCTTGATAGATTCAATCCAAAAGTTTCTTCAATAGAAGAACTGAATGATCTTAAGACTCTGTCTATTGATGAAATCCTAGGAACTCTAACTTCTTATGAAACAAGGATTATTAAAGATAAATCTACCACAAGAGAAGCATCATTTAAAGAAGACAAGAATGAGGATTCTGAGGTTGATGAAATTTAGGAAAAAATTGTGAGAAGACTAAATAAAGGATCAGGCAAGTACTAAGGCAAGTTTCCCTTCAAATATTTTAACTATGGAAATATAGGTCACTTTTCATCTAAGTGTCCACACAAGAAGAAGGACTAGAACTCTGAAGGAGAACATAAGTATAATCCCAAGAGATTTGGTAAAAAGAAAAGTTTATGTGTAAACAATGATGACTCTTCAGAAGACACAGATAATGACTCTACATGTGAAGATAAGGTAAATGACTTCATGTTTATGTCTAAAGATGATTATGATAATAAAATAATAGGAAGTGATGTTGATGATGAAGAAGCGGTGGTTGACATGGAAGGAGAATTGATTAGTGCTCTAGAAGAAATTGATAGACTCAAATTTAGGAAGAGAAAACAAAAATAGTTGTTGATGCAGTTTGATAAGAATGGTAAAGAACCAAATGAAGACTTTGTTTTCCTAAAAGTGGAATTAGAAGAGGAAAAGAAAATAGAAGACATTCTGAAACAACAACCATCAGAGAAGAAGACAAGATGTGAAGCCTTTGAAGAAGAGGTAGTAAAAACCAGAAAAGAGATGGAGAAATTTAAAGCATTGTATGTCCAAAATATTCCAAGAATTAAAGCCTCAGAAGGATTAGCCACCATTATAAATCAGCAAAGGAATTAAAATTTGAAAAATAATTTGGGTTATGAAAAGGGATCAATTAGTGGTCAGCCAAGCAACAAAGAACCCATCAAGTTTGTCAAATATACAACCAATGACAACAACAAACCTGCATAAATAAAGGAAGATAATCAACCGCCCAGGAGGAGTAAACAAAGAGGTGCCAGAACTGAATTTGTATAACAAATGAATAATACACCCTCTTCTCAAGGAAATCATCGACATGGAAGAAATCAAACTGCTCAAAGAAGACAACCATTTTCTAGGTACAAAGATTTTTTCTATGGATATTGTTTCTACTGTTCTAACTTTGGCCACAAAGTTATAAATTGTTCCTTAAGATGTAGACATGAGAAATCAAGAAACCCAAGGAATAAGTATCTACCACAACATAGAATGATATAGAAAAGTAACAAACAACCATAGATTGAAAATGGTCAAATCAAGTTTAAAGACATGCAACCGAGGAGGTCAAGAAATAATAAACAGTCAATGAGTAGACAATGTTGAAACAATCACTTTGACCTATTGAAAAATGAGATTGAATTCTATATCTTTCGTAACTTCGGACAAAAATATGCAACCTTCCATATGAAGAATTACAATGAAGATCCAAGGATAAAGCTCTTAGTTAGAAAGGCCATCACATGGAAAAATAAAGAGAGTGGAGAATGTGGTCTAGTACTTTCAGCTCAAAAAAAAAGGACTCCTGGAATATAGATAGTGGATGTTCCAAGAACATGAATGGAGAGAAGGATAAGATTATGCCTATAATTAAAAGAAAAATAGGAAATTTAATCTTTAAAAATGATGAACCAGGTAAAATCAAGGAGAAAGGGATGGTGAGCTTGAGAAATGGCAAAGGAGATTGTCAGGATGATCTACTTGTATATGATCTGAAACATAATTTTCTCAGTGTAAGCCAAATGTGTTACAGAGGCTATGAAGAGGTGTTCACATCCAAAGATTGTAAGGTGAAAAATGTAAACTCAAGACAAGTGGTGGCTAAAGGCATGAGGACAGATAATTATGTTGATATTGAATCCTCCCATGAAATAAAAGAACAAGTAGAAGAAGAATCATGTCATAAGAAGGAAGAAAAAGTTGTGAAGGTTTGAGAAGTCAAACATCCAAATTAAGTTCTTGAACATCTCCATGACTCTGGATGAGATCTGGGATAGTCATATATCACCAAATGAAAAATCTAGTCTTGGATAAAACAAGGAAGAAATCAGTACTCCTAAGAAGTCTAACACAGGTCCTTCATTTGTAAAAAGGGAAAGCATGTATGAGAGTGTTTGTAGTGCTTTTTTCTTGTGATGAATATGGTCATAAAAGCCTTGGATTGTAGGCATCATGGAAGGAAAATGAATTTTCTGTAATAGAAGATCAGAGAAGAGTGACAGGGGGAGTCATTTAGTTATGACAAGAAAAGGTTGATGAAGAAGTCCAAGTGAGAGAGGTGAGGAATATTGAGTCTTATATAGAGGACATGGTTGAAGCTGAAGATGAATAGGTCCAAGAATCAGAAGGAGAAGACTCTGGGTTAGATACAAATAAGAAAATCCATCTTGTCAGGGGGAGTATGTATTGGTTGAATATCTGATACCTCCGACAAGTACTGCAAAATCTCAGGGAGAGCATGTTTTATTTGACATTAATGTCAAAGGGGGAGAAAAGGAATGGTCTGGATGCTACAGTCAATGCATCTAAGTATAACAATGCATTCTTTCAGGGTTATCATCAATGCCAAAGGGGGAGATTGTTGGCATGTTACAAGAAGAATGTGCTTGTCATTGATGGAAAAAACAACAAAAATTGTGTCGTGTTTATAGGTAGAGTGTGCATAGAAATAAAAAAAGAAAAGACACAAAAGGTTTACAAGCAGAGTGTTCATGGAAAGAAAAAAAGTGAAGACTCAGAAGAGAAAGCTCGAGAAGATTAAGAGGAATAACACAGAGTTGCATGCATAGCACAAGTGTGCACCAAGGCTGAGGGAAAATGTTTCCAAATCTCAGGAGAGATAGCATTATGAGATGCACAGACAAGATCCCATACATCAAGCCTCACAGAAGGATCAAAGGTCGCAAAACCTTTGACACTTATAAATTCTTCCAAGTCAGGAGGATGCATAAGCTCAGGAGGAGGATTGACAGTGGTTGTTGGATTACCAATATCGAATACCCAATGGCCATTAGATAAGATTCCAGATAGGAGGAGCATGCAAAGAAGGATATTAGACCTCAGTCGTTAGATCGAAGTGTGAAGGACTAGCAACCATTGGATCTAGTATAACTGTGAAGAGGATAATGGCCAAGAGCCATCCTCCAACTCCACAAAATAGTAAGTCGTGAAATGATCTGGTTCATTGGATCCAGAGGACATGTAGCGAGAGATCAACATTTCACTGACTCGTGAGCTAGAGAAGTCAAAGATGACAGTTGTATGAACTCACAATATGCAAAATCGCGATAAGATTTGAACTGTTGGATCCAGACGACACATGGAGAGATATCATCATTTAACTGACTCACGAACTGGAAAGGTAAAAGGTAAGAGTTGTAGGAACTCGCGATATGTGAAATCACAGAAAGATATGAACCGTTGGATCTAGAGGAAACGTGGCGAGAGATCAACATTTCGTTGATTCACAAACTGGAAAAGTCAAAGGTAAGAGTTGTAGGAACTCGCGAAATGTGAAATTGCGATATGATTTGAACCATTAGATCCAGAGGGCACATGGTGAGAGATCAACATTTTGATGGCTCACGAATTGTAAGAGTCAAAGGTGAGAGTTGGAGGAACTTGTGAAATGTGAATTCGCAAAATGATCTAGACCATCAGATCACTAAGGACTGTGGACAGTTGATCTGGCACAACAAAGAACAAGGTCTGAGTTCTCAAAGAAGAGACCTAGACCATTGAAATACAAAATTTCTTGGGTTGCTGATATGGAGAAGATATCGAGAAATTGGGAGTTGAAGAAAGGAGGTTCTCTAACCTTCGAAGTCGCGAAACGTGAAATCACCATTTGATCTCAGCCATTGATCAGAAGGAGATATCTCGACCATTGATATGTTATGAAGCATTCCAGAGTTTCATGAGTTTGGAGTTTTGAGGCAACTCATAGCAAGAGTTTGCGATATACGAAATCATGAAGCACCCCTCTTGCTTGGCCCTTGGTCAGAGCTGGTGGTCACATCAATGAAGGTTAAGGGAGAAGCTATAAGGTCTCTAGGATTTACAAGGGATATCACCAAAATCATGAAATTCCTTTTCGAATAAGGATGTAGTCATAGCCAGTGGTCACATCAGTGAAAGAGAAGGGAAGGAGATAGTGTTTCTAGGCTCCACCTAGGAGTTTTGCGAGTTGGGAAAATCGAGGTGACTCGCAGTTGATCACTTAAAATTTGAAATCATGAAATGACTGTTGGTTAGGCATATGGTCACCACTGATGATCATGTGAAAGGAAGGGGCTTAGCCAGAAAATCTAGCACCCACTATATAGATTTCTCAGAAAGGAAAAAATACACCAAAGTCATGAGCGTGCAGAGGTTCTCTCAATAACTGCTAGAGATGGATTGATTGTAAGAATAGAAAACGATTTATTGCATCTACCAGAGAGTTTGAAGAATCTTAGGGTGACTGCCAGAGGATTCGAATATTCTCAAGGAAAATGCCAATGGAATGAAGACTCATCATAGAGACAATTGAAAGATTGGAAAGTGTTGAAGTTTGTAACTATAACAAAGAAGATAAGCTCAACTATGACAGAGAAGATGAAGGGTCACACTGCCGGAAAAAGGCAAAAGAATTTCAGGAACGACCACTGATGAAGAATAGTCTCAGCATAACGGCTACTGATGATGAACTCACAGGTAAAAAAACTTCCAGAAAATGTGAAGAGTTGTGATGATGATCAGGTAGAGGAATCTCCATGAAAAAAGATATGTAGAATAGAGAAGTGACCGAACACGGTGAGTTAGCCATGTAGTAAGGGTGAATAGCATGTAGAGGAATTTCCCATAGGATGTAGTTGGTGTTGTAGGAAAATCTCCCTGTGGACAGGTAGATTGCCTCTAAGAGCTTGACCTTAACTCTAAGACAAAAAATGCTTAACGTGGAAATTGACTTCCTTTCAAATCTATCTAAACTAACACATGAGAAGGAAGGATAACAAAAGTATCTCTTTATTGACGTTTGTCCCTGCACGCTTTGAGTTGCGCTCTGATCCTTTGCTCCTCGCTGAGTTCTGTAGACAAACAAGATATGACCACTTCCTACTCTATTGATATTAGCTTGAAAACAGATCTATCTATCAATGATAAGTTCATGTAACATCAGACACAAACTAGAAAGAAACAGGCCAAGCATGTCATATTAATGAGAATAATGACAACAATACTTACAACCATAGATGTGAATGCGACAGCTTCGTCAAGTCCCCTTCGTCTAACCCTTGCTTGAAAGATCCACAACCTTGGTAACAACAACTTCACTGATCACTCTCCTTTGAATGACTGTGTGTTTCCTATGAGATCATAGGTTTCATACTAGCAATTATTCCCCCTTTTCACCATCATAGAGCTTGCTTATATAGGTTAAGAGGAGCTTAACCTCTTGAGTTATCTTTAGAACAAGTTGAGGAACCTCCTCCTTAGATCAGGGATCTCCTGATGAAACCAAGAATCCGAATGCAACTGCCTTCTAATCTTGAAAGATCCTCCTCTCATTCTCCTCAACGGGCCAACTACTGCCTCAGATTAGGCAGTGCTCCTTCAAAAGGGGCATCATAGTGTTGTAGCACTCCCTAGGAAGCTTGAGGGAAGTGCCAATGCTCCAAAGGTGGATAGGGCTCCTTCAGAGGGGGAAGGGGAGCATTATAATGCTCTCTGAAGCCTTATAGGGGAGCGCTAGCACTCCCTAGACTGATATAGGGGAGATCTCACCCCCAGAACCTTTGATTAAAATCTCTTCTCAGGTGTCAAGAGTTCTTTGACTCCAGTTAATCAATTCCTCTTCTCCAGATCAAGTATATGAGATGTTTTAAGTGCCTCCTTAATGTCATCGGCATGGAAGTATGATCGAACATCGTTTGCGACACTTGTGAACAACTTGCGACACTTGCAAAAGTTGTAAGGAAGATGCGACACTTACGACAATTGAGAGGAACATGCGACACTTATCCAGTTGAGTAATTTTGACGTGTAACAGAATGCCCCCCAAAGTATGAAGTTAGAAGATGAGAACTGATGATTGAAATTCTTTGTAGACGTTCAAACAAGGGTATAGACTCAGAGAACCTGACGGAAGCTGCACATAAATATCCAACAAATATCATGACATATTTCAAAACCCAAGGCAGGCATACCTATGCTTGGGTGATCAAGACTTGCGAGATATGGCCGCCATAAACTACACTCCGGATCCATAATTGTATTGATAAAAAGGTATAGCCACCGAATATACAATGTGGATCTATACTTTGATGACTCAGACTGATTGTAGCCACAAAGAATACACAGTGGATCTACGAGATGACAAGACATAGCCATGACCAATACAAAGTGGATCTATGTAACAGTGTGTGTGTTGTTTGTCCAATAGAAACTCCTTCACAACCTGAGCTAAGAATATATCATAATGAAGACTCAACCCAGGGTCTTCTTACAAATCCCGATGTGGTATGATTCTAACCATGTGAATAGATGTCCTGATGTCGAACATGGCATAAACCACTTTATTGTTGTTCAATGGTGTGGACCATTAACAAGTGCGAGGGAGATCACCATTAATGTCGATGATTCCAAAGGTACCCTAGTACATTCCAGTGAATGTGAGTAGATGAGATGAGGTCGAACATCCGTGGAATAATCCGATCAGAGGTCAATGATGTAAACATACTGTCGAACGTGAGGAGGCCTGCCATTGAGGCATGCAAGTCCCAAAGTACTAACTGGTTTCTAAGTCTAATTCCCGGATAGTGTGTTGAAGTCGACAGGAATAGACTCGTCGAGGGAGGGCCTTGATGTATCCCCCATCAACGACATGAAACAGACATGGAGACATAATTGGCAGATCAAATGAACATGGACTGACACAGGTTTTGAGGCAATATATTTGGGATGGATGACTCTCAAGGCGGATACTTCCCTTGAACACTCAGGCACAATAGCAAAAACGTGATATGGACCAAAACTATGCAGTGGATCCTGTGACTTGTGTCAGGTGACTCAAAGGAGTAAAAGGAACTCAAAGGATTGGCTCAGTGCAGAGGTTCAGTAGATTATGATACGTGAAAATGACAAAGTGCCGTGTTGAAGGGCGACTCTAAGAAGTGATGGATGATGTTCTCAAGAGACTTCTTGGCTTGCTCCTTTCAATTTTTCCCCCATCCAGATAGATGAGTACCTCTTTTTGATTTAATGAGCTCGAGGAGGATAACACATGCTCGATATAACTCACCTTCGGTAAGTTCCTCTTC